>QKMX01351428.1:0-12360 GCA_003401595.1 Venustaconcha ellipsiformis
TATATATAATTGGGGGTATTTCCTTGTACCATTTATATTGCATCAAATGCTTTAAATTGATGTTAAACTTTGAAAACCTCACAGCATTTTTTCTTAGTATGTGCGACGTACATGGCAGTTCACTGTCACCGTATAAGGTAGACATAAAATTTGTGATTTAGTTTAGGCATGATGTATTAATTAAAACACAAAGATAATGTAAACATCATATTGAAGATTTGTTTCCTACATATTCGTCTCATTCACTGAAGCAAAACTTGAAGTATAGTTTTTGTGAAAGAATATTACTAATTTGCATAACAAGTGTTCAGCATTTTGTGAACTGCCATGAAAATCACTATTAAGCTTTATTATCTACAACACAAAAGCAATTAAACCTCTCTAGTAAGACAATCAACGACCTTGCGGAGAAGTGTTCTTAATTTGTGGATGGTCTTAATTAGTTGGACACGTTTCCTGTATGTGAAGAGAGTTGATAAAACTAAATCTACCTCATTTTCATTCAGTAGTACACGGAATTGGATATCCAAATTATGTGCAAGGAATTACAGAATTTAACATTCGTCCAGAACCATTTTGTTCTATATACATCCCTCAAAAGTGAGAAATTGACAAGGCCATAATCGAGTTTTGCACAACACTTACTTTCCAATATTTCGCTATGTCGCATAGCATGTCGGTGCTTTAATCTGGAATGAAACTCTCAGATAGCATTCTAAACTGGGGACTGGTTGCAATCATGAAACTCTCAGATAGCATTCTAAACTGGGGACTGGTTGCAATCAGGAAGATTTATTTAAATAAAATCGATGGGATTAAGAGGTATGACATATATAAAATAGGGAAGGTTTGGAGTCCGGACGAGTTAGGTTATTTTAACTCACTATTAAATAAACAAAAAATATTTGCAACTGCAAGAAAGTAGCCTTAATTCTGGAGTGTTCCAAATGTTTGAAAGGGAGGGATTGACAGTTTATGTTAGAATCGTCTAGGTTAAGGAAACAATGATCACAAAACAACTGATCAAGCACAGTACAGTATACATGACTTAAGACATCTATAGCACTATCAAATAGGATTTTTTCACGTTATATAATATCAAAAATAAATCAGGAAAAGAGGAAATATATACATAAATGTAAGAAGAACTTGTGGTATGTAATTTCATGATGGTGGCAAGTTACGCGTAACAGTCTAATGGTCTAACTACCTTTGGCTCTGAGAGAAATAGTACATCTCTTTCTATCGTGACTCTGGATTTATGGATCACCTCCCAGTCGACTCATACAAAATGCTTGGTCAAGATGATGGAGTATTTGCGAGCGATTGCTTTTCGCTATCCCTCAGGCAGGCGTAAATATCGAAACATTGTCTTGGAATTTAAATTTAGGAAGATATTACCCGAGTGAAACAATGAAATGTTAATTTGATAATTGCCTTATTATATTGCAGCCTCCTTTATATTGGGATCAGGTACTTGGATTTCGAGAGGTCAATCAGGAAGAGATGGCCAACTTTCCAGGTGCTAAGTAGGTAGAGAGATGACAAAGTACGACGATACATTTCCTCTAAATCTTAAGATAATAAAGTATTTTCCCCAAACACAAACCAAAGACTTCTTAAAATAGGCAGTGATTATGTGATGTATCATTCAGAGTCTGTGCTTCTAACTTCTCCTATTCATAGCTTTTATTTTCATTTTTGCAAGTTTTAGTGTTGCTTTACTGTGTAAACATTCAACATGGAAAATACAGATTTATTCAGCAAGGTTTATAACGCATTTAACTACAAACATGGGAGACAAGGCTGTCATATTAATAGGAGCTCTTGTTTTGCATGAGATAAAACTTCAGATGAACCTGACGTTTCCCGATGTGAAAACAATTAAGACACTTCACGATGATGTAACACCAATAAAACAAACCTAGACTATTTCAGTGATTATGGATTATATGAAAAAATATTTAAACTTATATTTCGATCTTTATCTTTTCATCGCATGTGCCTTTTGAAGAATTTTAACATCTTTACCGTTTATAAATATTTTATCATACATGTTTATGTTTATTTTGAAGAATTTCTCTTCCTAAAGATTCTTATTTTTATACCTTAAATTTTAATCGGCATATTGCGTTAAACCCTGTATATGCATTTATAGATGAACTGTTTCAGAGTAATTCGTACTTCTAATCCAATTTCGCAGAAATGAATGATGTCCTTGTTTTTTCTTCAGAAGAAACAGAGATTTAAGGAATAGTCAAACAATGAATGTATATTTTTGAACAAGTCATATTTAACAAAAAGGCAATCTTGAAGGCATTTTCTGTATATGAATCAAACGTTAGGAGTCTTTTCTGTGCTCATTAATTTCACTCGACCACATTTGCTTTATAATTGTAGATATGGTTTTTTCTATACCACGGTTATGATTGAGGTCAGACGCTACCTTCCCTGGTTAATGAAAAGGTAAGTTTTTCACCAGAATTCTAACATTTTCGTGGCATTATGTGACCGTGTTTATTCTGCTGACAAAACCCCTAAAATAATATAGAGGTTCTTGTTTATTAGAAAAACAACATTACTGGAAGCTATGTTATCATTTTGTGTCCTTCGTTTCGTAGCAACCATTTACTGTTGCTCATGTATTTAAACTATTTTTGGCAGATCCTAAAACTTAGCACATAATGTTTGCCATGAAATCTAGTTGGTTTTAAATAAAAGTGGAGCACCTCAGATATTCATTTGACTCTCCCATAGTTGCCATATTTAGAATGTTTTATCTCTATTCCTTTTGCACGGATGATTCTATCGACAAAGATTTCATGGAGATTTTCATTTATGAAAATTGTCAGGATCTCATATCAAACATGTCCACTACGGTGCCTATAGGTATATTCTTGTTATTGCTGCTTGTTCTGAATAACCTGTTCCATTAACGTGATGTTTTCAATAAAGAAGTTCTGATGACGTTTTATTCCTATATTTAAAAGGTATTGGACTGATATGAGGTCAAACATGGCTGCCATAGAATATATCGTTAAAATGCTTGCTATTGTTACAAACTAGTAATCCATTGTTGACCTTTACTAAAAGAAATTTGCTAAAATCTCTTATTGGAACTAAATAAAAACGGAAATGATCAAAGCTCTAACATACTGAAAATCGTTTTTTCTTATTCCGCTTGACCAGATTGACCTATCAGTACTTAAAGTGCTTAATAATTTAGTGGAATGAAACTGTGTTCAGCCATGGCCACGGCTAAGGTTGTAGACCACCACATCTTACACTCCCTTCTATTAAAATTAAAATCATAATCATATATGATATTTCTATGATTATCTGACTTTGCATTATTTCAACACCAACCTCACTAGTGTGTGCAAAATTATGTAAAACGTTTAACACAATAAAGAACATGTTATTACTTTAATTAAGGGGAAAGTAAACCATGAATTGACCACTTTCCTACAAATTCACTAGTTATACAAAGTTCTGAGAACGTATGAAACCAGACATAGTAGAAAAGCCACAGCAAAAACAGGCATGTTGCTGGCCAAAACTTAATCTCGATCACATCAAGCAAAGTTGTACTTCTTCTCTTAGACCGTCATTTAGCGCATACAGCCTGAAATCATGCAGTTTTGCCTCTGTAAGCAAAGGAGAAAATGGAGATAAAGTTTGTATGTCTCTCCAGACCAAACTTTACCCATTGGCCACTCTCAAGAAACTGCATAGCGCAAACTTAACAAAAACACTATAGTTTGTCACTCCCTTCCGCGTCCTATCATATAATAATGTGTGCGATTATGAAAATTATGGTATCTAATTTAACTTAAGGCACACATAAATAGCTATCTATGGACAAATCCATTTTGTTACATTGTATTACTCACATTTGGGAAACCTCAGCTGCATATCACAGCATACTGTTTGATATACGATGGAAAACAGACCCACAAAGATCGTAGAGCACCCCATTGAATAGAAAGTATCTTCTTTCGACAATAGAAAATAAAATGTTTGCATGAATAATAATTGTCTAACCAGGTATGCCTCGAATTTTGACAGATTGTATCATTAGATTTCTGCGATTTATGACCTTTGACCATAGTGGCTATGTGATTATTTTCCAGTGCTATATTTATCTTAAACATCTGAAGGATTAATGGTGAAAAGATTGAAAATATTACCATATCTCGCATTGCTCGGATTAAAATGTGCACTTCCTTTGTTTATTCAGATGTCTGTAAGAAATTAGGGAGTTCCTCTTTCATGCGGTTAAAGTGTTTGAATCACGCTTTTCTTTTATTAACGATTAAATTCAGGAATTCAACTAATCTCATTCGATTTAAAGTATTACATTAAAATCTAAATTGGTAAGCAGAAAGATTATATAAATAATTCATTCAGGTTTCTTGCTACTACCTGTACCGCTGCAAATAACGAGGTAGAATTACGGAGATAAGCACTGATATCTATTTGAAAATGTTATCCCATGGCCAATCATACAATACTGTTTATTGTTACCTGTATGCAACTGGTCCTATCTAAATATGGTGCAGATCTGAATTCACAAAATGGCAACGTTGGGTATCTTGAACATCGTGTTGTTGCAACAATGCTTGAAAATATTGATTGTATTGACATGCGGTTTACACTGAAAGATTTCATATAGCAGTTCTTGTAAATGAACCAAAACTAAAATGCTGCTGATTTTACCTCACAGTACTCACCATCGTTTTCCCAGTTCAGATCCTGAATGGATAGTTGGAAAGATGCCAGTTTTCATAGAAACACCTATATATTGCTGGTTCAAATATAAAAGAGGAGTTGAGGTAGTTAATGTTTGATTGTGTCCTGTAGTGTTCACTCTAAGATCAAATAAAATGTCCCTGTTCGCAATTTTGTATTTAATTGTGCTGAAGAACACAGTGAATTGTGCAGATGTAAATAACGCTTGACCATACATTATATTTATTTTGCATTCCAGTGAACTCTTTCATGGTCAGTATCCTGAAATTGATTTCAAGGATTTCGTCTTTTTATGTAAAGTGACAAAGTGAACACGTTGCTCGAACATAAAGAAAATATTGGGTTACAAAATTTTGTATGTAGTAGTTTCACAAGAAAATTAAGATAATTCCAATACTCATCCGATTAGTAAAAGAACAAAAATAATGTACTTTTAATTGTCGTGTGATCCTGAAAATTCTGTTTGGCCAGTAGAGAATCTATCGAAGAAATCGTTTAAATATTGGCTAGTAGAGAATCTATCGATGAAATCGTTTAAACATTGGCTAGTAAAGAATCTATCGAAGAAATTGTTCAAAGATAATTTTCTTACTCTGAGGACCTTTCTCAAGTAAAACTCATCCATTAATACTTGTCAAATTATTAGAAGAAAGATGATATAAATCAAATGTGGGTTTCTTTCATTAGAAGGCATGCATTTATTTCTGAAACTGAACGCATTTTTATTTGTCAGTATGTTTCTTTTCAGGATTGTACCGTTTATTCATGTATTACTGTTTTATTCCTCTATTATTTCATGTATGACTGCATAGACAAATGAACGATACCTTTTATTTAAATAAGTCTAGTGTGATCTGCTTGTCATATAATTATCTTTATTAGGTTTAAAGAGAGAGGAGGCAACGTACAACAGAGAAGAATTTCTTCACTGATGGAGGTAGATACACAATATATTCTTTTATAAAATATTTGATATTATCCAAAAAGTACCATCTCAGATTACTGGGTTTATTCTGAAATATTTATTTTGGATAAGTGTGACCATAAATAGATATATGATACTAATATTTGTACATTTTAACAAAGTAGGTTTGAAAAAGTATCGTGAAAGAAGCCAAGGTTGCCTAAATGTACTTTAATTCACAGTATTATAATTCTCTACCTACGGAAGCCATCACAGGCTATATTTTCTGTAACTGTGGCATTAGTCGTGCGTATTGATAAATATTGTACATTATCTTTGTCGATTTTATGGTCCATCACAAACCTCTTATTTCCTAACTTCAATCTTGTCAAGTTCTTTGTTCCCTTTAAAGTGATTTCTGGACACATGACATGATTAGACAAACTTCTGACCCATATATCAGGAGATTTAGGTCAGTTGACAAGCAGACAATCTCTCTCTATGTTTTCTGCTTTGCTTCATCAAGCAACACACAAATTAAAACAATTGTTTTGAAACCTGCATTATATGACTGTAGCAAAAGTCTAATATAACTCCCAGACAGAACCCTTTGTTTTATTGCATCTATACACCAATTCAAAATGTCAATGAACTCTGACATTGAAATAGAACTAAAGAAGCTAATCGTGAAAGAAGCATGCTCGCTGAGTAGTTACTTTGTACATCTGTCCATCCTTCTGTCCAGTTTTCTACAGAAAATCGGAATACGCAAGGTAGCCTCAATGGAAATTGTTGGGTGTCGATTACGTCTGGTATGCTTCTGTATTCTAAATGAGACCTGGGTATGATATCCAGTCAACCATGTCATTATTTATATGAGTTTGACACCATAACTTGCACCGTCCTGCACACACCACCGATTGATACTTTAGATATCAGACCTTAGCTTTCCAAAAGACGGTTGGGGTCCTGCAACGTACAAGGTTCGCAAGTTTTTAAGCAAGCCTGACATTGGACTTGATATTGATAAGTGACACTAAATGTGTTCGATTGCTTTCAGTGTATCTACCGGATAGCATATCCTACAACTTTGGTGTCTGTACCAAGAATTGTTCCAAATTCCTATTAAAAGACCTTGAATGAATTTGTTTTCCATCCTTCTCCATCATCTTTTGCGGTCATCGATTGCCCTTCGTTCATATTTCGCTGCAGCCTAACTTAAGTACAAAATGTTGGATTTAAACCAAATTTTCAATGTAACTTTATATTGACGAAACTTCGATCAAAGCCGATTTGCATTCCATTTCTTGATTTAGGGGGAATTATATTCCCTGATTTCCATTATCCTACCTTTAATTTCCCAGCACGAATTTCTCCTTTCAGAGTCTGCTGAGAAAATTATAATAAGCGGCGCCCTTTGCTATGTACTGATTGCTAACAGCTATACTTTTCATCGTCGCTGTTAAGAAAATTCATATACCCTCTGGCGCTCCACTATGCAATTTTGGATATCATACCTTCCCTGTCAGCAACCAGAATACAGGATTCGTGTCATTAATAGATCTCTCCTACTGCTGGCATCATCTGACAGATTGATACTATAAACATATATTACAAGTTGATACATTCCTCAGACCTATTGACTGTATAAATATATATTCCAAGCTTCATAACAACCAGATTACGAATATGGGGTCCATAGACGTGAGAGGTAAGTATTGATGGCCATATTGACAACAATATTATAACAATAAACAACAATATTGATGACAATAAGCTTCAATATAGTGTATTTGGGTAGGGAAGATTCAAAATGGAGTATGAACAATAGTCTTCATTTTTCATCTTTGTTACATCTATATGGTGAATCAAAAGGGGTTTCTTGACTTAGAACAACCGTTGATTAAACATGAAAATAGTTTCGTACAGTACAGAGAACACTATCTCAAACTGTCTCACTGTAAGAGCCTCTTTTGCAGAATGGACAAATTCTTTCCAAAAGCAGTCCCTGTGTAACCGGTTTCAAGTACAGATTGCTTACAAACTTACCTAATGCAATTCCTCTGTCATATTGTCCAGCTGCAACCGACTTCTTCTGCTGACTTACTCAAGCTTCCCAAAAGCGGTCACTAGTCAACCGGCTTCCTCTGAAGACAAACCGAGAACATTAATAAAGCAGTACCGCTTAATCGACTTGATCTGAAGAGTGGTCACAAATTCCGCACAAAAGTAACTCTAACTATTTAGGACTAAACAAATCCTGAAGCAATCCATCTTAAGTCAGAGTTCTCTTTAGACTTGATATAACCCCATCCCCCGACAGTCCCTCTTTACACGGTTTCCCCTATAATAAATCCCTTCCTATATTAATTAAACCTATTTATATCGGCCACCATTATAAAATGTCCAAAATTGTTTAATCTAATAGCAGCTAAGCTCGAGACATTTTACTGTAATTTACTTCTTTAATAAATCTTTATTCCTTAGCATGCGCGAACCATCCAGTAGGAAAAAGCCAAGTCATAATGACCAACACTTTTGCACAAGTACGTAGTTTATTGAGATCTGTATGATGTTAGTCAACAGTTTGCTTTTTCACACTTTTTCAGCTTTCCAATAAGTATGAGATAGTGGTAAATTGTCCAGGTGTAGAGGCACGACAACTTGTTGGTGACCAATCTGTCGAATCTATTAGAGGACAGATTATTAGGGTATGCCAGAAATATTGTAAATTATATTTTCTAATTCTTCAAATGGATTTATTTTATTTTTTTTAAAAATCATGGATATTATCATTCAAAGCGTGATGCGATAAAGACAGAAAAGAGATTGATGTAACAAAATATTAACACAATGAAAGCCTGGTACAACAAATAATTGCATGCTGAACTGCAAGGATCAAATATATACTTTGCTCTCTGTGTATAATTTATTCATGCCGAACTTTAGACCTAAAGTGAAAAAGGAAGCATAAAATTCAAGAATGTAAAGCGGTTACTTATATTACTTTTTCTGATATCTATCTTGTTTGAAAATGTTTTACATTTCTATTTTGATTTAACATGATTCTTTCGTCAATTCACTGTTGGGTCATGTAATGTTTCTTTTTTTGGGGGGGTCATATTTAGTTACTTCTATTTTTGCTTGCTTTTTATTTTTTTCTAGACCCTATATAAAGGTACAAGTACATATAGCAATCATTTAAAGAATAATTTTAAAGTTATTGAGATGTTCCGTAAGTCTTTTTACTTATAAAGATTATATAGATTGGACTGGACACTTAATGTTCTTTAATATTCACTCAGAATTTCATGAGCTACAAACTACTTTATTGCGCATACACATCTGAAGGTGCAGTCAGCAACTAACTGTAATCATCTAAGGTTAACGAAATTAAGTTCTACTCTATGATTAAAAAATGAAGTTCTACTGCATCAAAGACTCAGTGAATATATATGGTTTTGGAACAATGCTTTCATTGGTTTTCCCTTCATTTCTGAATGATTTTATCTAATATATACGATAATAATAAAGAAGAACATTTTAAAATTAGTTTTGACAGTTATATTTTCATTGTATTTCCCTTTTATATCGCATATAAAAGTCATTTGTTTCTAAAGTGCGAATTATGATTATTAAAGAGGTATCATATGAGTGTAAGCAGCACTTTATTTTAATATACGACACTAATAACAGCAATTAAGTATTAAATAATTAAATAAACAAATTAATAGTACCACAAGCCAGGGTTCCTTCCAACAAAAAATATTAAAAGAGAACATTGTTTACCATGCCACAGTCACAACACTCTGCACTTTAGTTTACAAGCAAATCCAGGCTATATCTGCTTCAAGGTTGAATGGTTAAAGCTCTTGATCTAAACTCTTCAGACATTACAGTGCTATAGCTCTAATTGATTTTCAATTCGGACATCTTCTCAACGTAACCTAATGTGTGCACTCTTTATTACTAACAGCTAGATTGGGATCTGACATTAATATTTTATTTCTCTTTAACACAGGGTCTAATTACAGTTTCACTAAAAAGTCGAGAATCCAACAATCCGACTTGCTGAGATTTATGTTTGACTAGGCATTTACGAGTTAAATATAACTAATATAGCATATATGCTGGAAAACATGGTGCTTTGGCTAAACTTCCACTATAAAACATGTCTTGACTTAAATTCAAATATTCATAAATCTGATACGATAAAATTGGAGTCCTAATTAAATTTGGTCAATACAATGATATGAATATTGATTTTGAAACTGTCATTGGTGATAAAAAGAGCACGTCAACAATAGCTAGATGTGATAGCATTTTAGTACCAGACTCGTTGGATGTACCCCCTAGGGATGTTAGCTTGCCAAATGTTTTATTAATTCGTGATCTGGTCTTTACTTGTTGTGCATTTTCATTTATACGAAAAATTAAGATGACTTTTACTTAACTTGCCTGACTTCCAGTCGAAAGAACGTGGATTAAATTCCCACAATTGAATCAACCAAGATTGTCTACTGTGGCATCTCAGTGAGCAAAGTAATTTACTGGCCTCGACACGATATAACCTTTATAGTGTACATATTTCATAAACAGTAAACAAAACAAACACAAATTCCACAGTCCATACACATCTGCATAATATTGCATTAAATTAAATCATTTCGGCAGGTACCCCGAAGAAGCTGAAGACTGAATTAGCAGACTACTGCCTCCTTCCTATTCATTTCGTTCAGACTTCAATGAATGTCATATTCGATTATTGTTATAGATGTTCTGGAAATGAACTAGTTTGTTTAGAAATTTAACGCACAAAAGATAATTAGTGATTAAATTTAAAAAAATGATTTTATAATCTCTGTCTAGGTAAGGGCCCCTTGGTTGAAAACGTTTCTAATGGTTACCAATGAAAATCCAGACTTTTTGGACGCCTATATATTTCCTGGGTAAGTACGACTTTTAAATTCAATTCTCATTTTATAATATTAGTAGTGTTTGCAGAAAATTTGAAAGCAGAACTCTACAAGATATGCTGAAGCTAATGCTGAGTAATTGTTTGTCAAATCAAGGACTAGTATACTTATGAAAACATTATTTATCCTGATTTAATTTTGAAAGTATTGATTACCATCAACTTAGAAGTCAATATAATCCTCTACGTTTACTTATTTAGTGTTTATGCATTTGTTGTACAGAGCACAGGAGGTTGTGTTGGGTGGGATAGAGCAAGTGGGCGATTGGGACCTTCAGCATAGGGATGTGGACCGAGAATATCTGTGGAAAACGTGCACTGCACTGCTACCTTGCTTACAGGTAAGTTTTCTTCCCTATTCTGATATCAAATCAAAACATCCTCCTGTCCATATATAATTTAGTTAAAGTGTATATATGTATATAGTGGTCATTTGTAACTGCACAAAAATCATAGCTGTTATTACGTAATAATAAATTCATTGGTATGACAACCTGATGACAACTAATAACTCAGAAACTAATAACAGTTTGAGACTATGTTCGTCCTCAAAAAGATTACTGATTGAGAAGATTCCCTATATTGCATTTGCTCTCTTTCCGATCGGCAAAACCATTCAACTCGCATTGGAAAGAGATGAGAATTTGTATATGTCTGTACCTATCTAATTTACTCGGAAATACAAACACTCCATACATCATAGATCCAGATCAACTGTTGCATAACTATGCTTGCAGATCAGATCTGTAGTGCACATTTCAAGCCGTATATATGCTAAGCAATACAGACCCAGATCTGCTGGTACGTCATGTGAGATGTCTGTGCCATTTATACATCTACAAGCATGAGACGTATCTCAATCATCTCAGTTAAAAGTGGTCATGGATTTTTATGTTTCCCACGGAACTTACTATTATATAGATATATACTGCAAAAGTAAATCAACAAAGCACCAGTCCCGCCATATGACCCATTTCTTTTAACATAATTTCGTAACATTTGAACGAAGCTTGTCCTGTACACAACAGAATGCAGAGATGGTGAAGGACTGGACAGGTCTGAGACCAGCAAGGACATCAGTAAGACTGGATGTGGAATACCCTCGACTGGGAGACAGATCAATGATAGTAAGCGAACTGTGCATAAAATCCTTATTAGTATGTTGAATATCATACTATTTTAGCTTGTTGTCAACCATGTTTCCAGAATTTATTCATTTTGAAAATGCAAGTTGCATAACTAAAGTTTTATTAGCATGAGCTGAATGTAGTCATATTCTTTGTCACTAAATTTTCTAACATTGTAAGCATTTGAAAAGTTGCAATTGACAGTAAATGTAGCAAAGACTTTGCAAATACTTTTGCAGTCACCTACTTTCAAAGGCTACATAAAATAATTGCTCTCAGTCGTCCAATCTTCCCCAACAAAGAAAAACACCTAACAATATATGTCTTAAATATAAATATGGCTTACATGTAAATAGATCTTTGTCTGTTTGTTCAATCTCTCATTTCTTTTATATATAGGTTTTGAACATTTTTATCTTTACTGTCGACTCTTATAGTTCTCTATATTTTTATTTGGAAGTTTTTTTTTCCAAAGGATGTTTAATGAATTCTTTTGTATTTACATTTTTAAATTTTATATTTTTATTGACATCATAAAGACATTATTGTGCTGATAGGCTTTCAAATCCTATTACATTATTGTAATTATTGTAGTGTATATG
>QKMX01351434.1:0-20274 GCA_003401595.1 Venustaconcha ellipsiformis
AAAGGTTCTTTGAACAATACCCAAGATATACAAGGTCTTTATTAAATAGCCAGTATAACCAGTGAGGGAACCCAGGGACATTCATTTTTTTTAAAAAATCATAACCCTATGCAAAATATAAAACTGTAGAGCACCACCTAAGACGAAGGGGGTGGGGGTGCATTTTGGACAATGCCCACAATTCAGGTCCTTGTTTAAATTGTCAATCTTCGTAGTCATAGTTACTGGTTTTAAATGCAACTAGTGACTGACTTTCATTGAATCCTCTGCATCTAATTTTCTTTTTCCATTTTTGCATCAGATAAATATTCAATTTCATCATCTGATAATCCCCACCTCCATAATCAAGTATCTGGCATCCTCAATGTGTTATGTTGGCTCCTTAAAATTTTTACCTTCTATTCTGGCCAATCATCTGCAGAGTTGTCAGATGCAATTTATGGAACCTATAATTCATCAAGGGTTTAAGGAAATACAGGTTAGTGAAATAACTTTAATGCTAACCTCCTATCAACTTTGGTTCCTTGGTAAAAATTTGTTGGTGTACTTATGACAAAGGACAAATCGTCTCTGCTTCACGAGATATCCCAAATATAAATTTCATTAAAAAATTCAAACACCTAACTCAAACCAAGACAGAAGTCATATCTGTTTGCCAACCTTATGATGTCCTAATGACCCACTGCCATACAAGTTAGAATACATGAGTTGTATACATAATAAAAAATCTATACAAATGTTAGGGCTATATGCCATATTAATCCCTGTTTTATGCTGATCCAACTGCCAAAATCCCAGACTAGGATTTTCATGTCACCTTATCAGTGATCATCACCTGGGCCACATTTAATTTAACCCATCCAAACTGTTGTGGACATAAAGCCATGATGGTCAAATTGTAAAGAGCAAGCTAATGGACAGACAGACAGACAATGGAGACCATCAATTATACCCTAGGCATTTCCTAGAAAAGTGTTAAGATAGAACAAAATATGTCTGTCAAAAGAAAGCAATGCTGCAGTTTCTTGTATTATAGTTAGAACCCATTTAAACTTGGAAAAAATCGAATCAGTGGTTTTACTCATGTGAACCTTGCTAAGTTACTACAGATATTTCTCAACAGGTCTTTAGTAAGGAAAATATCTTGCATAATGTTCATACCTTTTTGTCTCTCTGACATACTTTACCTTGATTTAATGAATATGATCACTTTTTCATTCTAATATCAATTGTGTCATATGATGTGAGAAATGTATGTTCATGAAATTATCACATGTAAACATTTTCTTCACAATGATTAATTTCTCTTTGATGCACATAATGATTCAGTAATGAATTTAAGATTGATTACTCAAGTGACTGACAGCTGTCCATGAGTGATAAAACAGTTCTTATGATAGTTAACATCCTGTTAGTATTTTAGTCATTTCAAAATCAGAAATTTATCAACTTAAAATTGTATTTACTTATCAATGAACTAATTAATTACTAAACTGATTGATTTGTGTAATAATTTATATATACATAGATGTGGCTACTTTTGCTATATTGTCATAAAAGCTTTAATGAATCAGTTAATGAATAAAAATAAAGGTTGAAAAAGAGGCCCAAGTGGGCATGAAATTGATTTACTTTCTTAACTAACAATTATTGGATTTTGAATGCAAATTTCATACATATACAGAAACTGGGGTGGAAAAATTCTTAGAGCTCTCAGTTGCTATGTTTTGTATCAATATTTGTAGCACTTATCTTCTTTCTTGGGCTAAATATAAGATATAAAGCATTGCAAATTCTTTTGTTAAATGTTTTTCAACTGTAAGTATAATTTCATTTTGTTTAGGACTCAAATGATATGGTTAAAAAGTGCATGCATGGTGGTATTACTTTGTTGTTATGATTTAAGTTCAGGCCTAAGTAGCATATGTTAGTTTGGTTGCCAGATCATGGATTTTTGGCTTGCTTGTTTTTGATAATAAATGAAATATATGTAACAATATACTTTTTTGGCATTAAAAGACCACCATTCAGGCAGACAGCATTGACTTGCTTAACTACTTTCTGGTTTATTCTTTAAAACTTTTCATAACCCTACCCATACATTTACCTGGCCAAAAAATGGGAGTTTATGCAGTTGGCATGGATTCCTCTTTATCTAAACTCCTGGGGTTACTGATTAAAAAATGCTAAGATTCTTACACTAAAGTTTATTGCAGTGGTTATAGCGCTGAACTTGTGGCTAGAAGGGAATGGGTTATTGATCAGACCAGAATGGAGAATGAATTTCTCAGGAAATGTCAGAAACACCATGGGTTTCTTTGCTCTTAGCAATAAAGAATTTGGATGTGTTTAAGGAGAAAAGCAACTTGGGTTATTTTATTTTTAATAGCTTTAAAGACCCAAACATGAATTTAAAAAAGTTTGTGTCTAATAGCATTAAATATATGAAATGCTGTGTGTGTGTGTGTGTGTGTGTGTGTGTGTGATACCATGAAAATAACAAAATATTTTAGGTACTTGAATAAGGCTTTACCATTTTAAAATATTGGTTTGGTTGAGTAATGTCTGCTTTAATTTGTTTTGATTAGTGGCTTTACTTTTTTTGTTGGGAAAATTATGAATAAATGTCTTGTCTAATGATGCCACGTAGCATGCCTGGCCTATTTATTGGTGTGTATCAGAGACACACAAACACCTAGCAAGCCTGGCCTGTTAATAGGTGTGTGTCTGAGACAAACAAACAACACCTAGCATGGTCCCCTATCCAAGTTAACTTATTCCCTCCTACAATTAGTATCAATGTGCCAGAATTGAAAAGAACCAGACTGCAGTCTGGCTCCTGCATCACAGACAGAATACAGACTATCCTATTTGTACTTGGATGCTGAGTATACAGGATATCAGAGTAGATGGGAGGACAGAATCTTAGTAGCAGTTAAGTATTACATAAAAACTATACTTTATGCACACACACACACCCAATACATTTTAATAGTAGCAATACAGCAATTATACCAATGCATTGCAGAATTTACCAGTAAGGATGGAGGCTGATGACATCAACAACTCTGACACTTACCATTCTGGTTGGAGTCTTCACTACTGTAAGCTGGTAAAAGGTTGGGCCACTTGTTGTACTGATACTACAGGACAATGAAAAGATGCTTTTGCTTAGATTTACCAAAGATAGAAGGTGAAAGAAAAAGATATTGTGACATTGCCAGACGGTGGCACTCATAACATCGTGCATAGAGGAGTGATTCAAACAGGCCCAAGAAGTAATGATAGCCTTCACACAATGGGATTTAATTTTCTGAAAAGATAGGTCCCTCACAGCAAAGGACTGATAAGCTATCTTGACAGTGAAGACAATTCATCTGGCAATAGTGAACCTGTAAGAGGTAGAAAGAGTTGTTCCAACCCTATCTACTTCTTTTAGAAGAGATCAATCAGAACCTTAAAGCCCCAACTGAGTATCTTGCTCATCCTCAACAGAGATATAACTAAAACTAGGGATTTCAAAAAGGAGGTAAGAAATTGAATGTAGCTGATATCTTGGCCAGAAACCCAGGCTGGCAAAGGAGATAAATCAAATCATGATTACCCCTGAAAATTAAGCAGCTGTTTCTACTGACAAGGCATGAAGGTCACTCCCTCTATTTGCTGAGGTTATGGTGAGCAGGAAAACCATCTTATGGTAAGATTCTTACAGAAAGCTTCATTTAATTCTTCATTTGGAAGTTCTGACAATACCTAAAGAATGCACAAATGATTCCTGCGTGGCATTAGTGAACAAGATAACAGTCTGAGAAAGGTCAAGATGCCTGAAGAGATTGGGGAGGGGGGGTCCTGACACAATGTGGCACTCCTAGAGAACTATAGAGTGTTAGAGTGGACTCTTTAACTGATTACAAAAACCAGTGGATGAAGTCTAATAAAAAGGGGGGCATACCACCCCTTCTAATGCCAGTCAAACTCTTGTCCTTGAGAAGAATTCTGTGTAACCTCCTGGAAAATAGCGGACTGTGGGAGCAACATAAAGTCTGGGGTGTGATGATGCCCTGGAGAGTTTGTCCAGACTGGCTTTAATCTTTGTATCCTTCATGATTGAAGGCTTAGGCAACAAGTAAAGTTTGGTACTGTTATCAAACTTTCAGACTTCTTCCTACCAGATGGGAGGGGCAAGAGACTCCACAGGTAGGGGAGGTACTATCATCACTGGTTCTTCCACTGAACCATTAGTATGGAAATAACCATGGTCCTTTGCCAATCGCGATCCAAGACATGATTGTTTGTCCAAGTATTTCACTACAGAAAGGATGAATGAAAATGGAGTTGTGTCCTTATCTGAAGACCTTTAACGTGGATGATGACAGTGACTTACAATCGGACCTTCCAGATGAATAAGAATATTTTTCATCTTGATCTGGAGGAGACCATTGCTTGAGATCTGGTTACTAGTGGATGATCGCAGATCAGTTACTATACAAAGACTGGTCAAGTGATGAGGATCTGATGGAAGAACCTACATCTGATTTATCTGAATGAAAATGCTGTTTGCCCTTCTCAAAAGGGTGCAACTTGCTAATTACATTCAATGGGACACTGCTCACAGGTGATCTGACTCCCATGGGAGGGGCCAAGTAACAAGCCCTCATCTGCATGGATGATATCAGAACATGCATCTGGGATAATTTAGCCTTAGGTGATCTCCCAAAAAAGGCAAGTCAAAGAATGGTCTTGCTCTTAAGGGGCACTATTCTTTCCCAAAATGGGGTAATATCTAGACCCCTCCAAAAGAATGGAGGGAATAATTGTAACTCTATAAGTGTTGCAATTTTTTTGACAAGTCCAACATCTTCTACACTCAAACACAACGCACTGGACATCTGTCTGTACATGAACACCATGTGTGCACTAAGCAGGTGAGTTGAGTATCCCATCTACACCTTGAAACATTCTGATCTGACAGAGAAAACTTTATGAAAAAAAAACAACAAAATACACAGAACCCCATACCTGCAATAACACTGGAACACTGAAGAGGGATACAATTTAGAGAAGCACCACTTGCTAAGCAAGGTAGGGGAAAAATAAAATTTACGAAAGTAACAAATAACTCTCAAATATATCATGGACTCATGAGACTAAGACTTAATCAATAGATAAAGATAGATGGAAAGGCAAAACTTTTTTATAAGTGACATCGCATACATGTAACATGTGTTGTCCAAAGAAAAGATGATAAGATTCCACATGTTAGCTGTGGTACAAAAGTCAGATTGGGATCCAGCTGTCCAATGCGAATTGAAGGAGAGAGTACTTTAGCTTGGATAGGGTAATTAAAAGTCCTGGAAAGGCAAAGCAATGCAGCAGTTTCAGGTATTGTATTACTGTTAAATTTAAATTTACAATGATGATATAGGCAGCTGATAAAAGTCATACCATGTACTACTGTCTCTAGATAAAAAAAAGAACTTTTCAACAAATAGTTATAATTTAAAGGGCAAAAGCCTAAATCATTAAAGGAACACAATTCTATCAAATTTTATAGGAAAATTTTGAAAACAACTTTATCATGGTTGTCTTGTTTTTAATTCATTGAACAGAAACCTAACAACTGATGAATGGATGGGTGGCTGGACATGGGAAATGCTTTATGTAACATCCATGGCTCATTGAGTAGGTAATGAAAACAATATAAAGAAGGTCTCATCGCTCTTTATTAACAGATTACAATAGTGTGAAAACACAAGTTTCTTGTATGGGCTACTGCTCTAACGTCTAAAAAGAATTTCCTGCAATTCATGAATACTTCTTCATTTTAACTGCTGAGTGTCAAAGCCATCTCTGATATTTTAAAGATTTTCAAATTAGCTGCTCTGGCAGCCATATTGGAAACCCCATCCTGACATGATCATCCACCCAGGTGAATTACATGACATTGCTGGCACCCGTACTGGATATCTACAGGGCACCCTTTTCACTTAGGACCAACAAAGATATCATAAAAATTCTTGTAAAAACACTTCCTTGATGTGACAATAAATTCTGGAAGAGTAGTGATACCAAGATTTTTAAGCTGGCTGCCACTGAGGCCATAACTGACATTAATTTTATTCAGGACCAAGTAGGTAGCATAATAAGTCTTCTGGTGAAAACCCAAATGTCAAAATGACTTTTCATTCTGAAGGAGCAGAAACAAGATTTCAAGATGGCCACTTGAGTGGTAAACTTGAGGTTGGCATGACATCATTTGCATTCAGGACACAACTAGATACCATAATTAGTCTGATGGTGAAAACCAAATGTCTCTCCATAATTCCATTCAGGAGGAATAGCAATAAGATGACTTTCATAATATCTGCCATGGTGGTCATACTGGATGTCAGGTCAGCACCATTGTTAGGAAGACATCATAAGAATTCTTCTGATGATGAGCCAATGCCAATACGACTTTCCTTCTAGGAGGAATAACATTCAGATTTTTAAGATTAGTGATAGCTACAATGGTCATCACAAGAATTCTTCAAATGAAAACTAAATGCTGATATGACTTTCCTTTCAGGAGTAGCTTTAATAAGATTTTCAAGATGGGCACAGTCATAGCCATACTGGACCAAATAGACCTTGACATGACTATATGCAAAGTATCATGGAAATGTTCTATGTAGCGTGGACAGACTAGCAATAACAAACTTGTGCTAATGGATGGATGTATGAATGATTGACAATGGATGATAGAGCATGCCAGTAGCTGACCCAAAGCAAGCCAAAAAATAAAATTTGATGTTTTTTTTTTAATTTTTTTTAAATTTAAGGTATCCCTGCTATCAAACAATACTAATGATCAAAAATAAATCAAACGGAAATTGCAAATACTGCTCCAGGAAGAAAACTCCAGAACAAAACAGAGCATGACCTTTTAGACTAGCTAAGTTAATTAATACGGGATAAAAAAATTTACTAAACTATATCAAAACATCATTTTCTACGAGTTACTTTTACCAGTACACTGCTATACATTAATGACAGAAAAATGCCAGTGACAAAGTTTGTTAAAGATGACTAGTGTCAAATGTTTAAAAAGGTTTTATCTTAAAAGAAGGTGTATTTAATGTCATTCGTCAGATAAAAATTGTTGAACAAGTTATGATTGACTCAAAATGTATTATCAATGCATTATTTAAACTCTTTTATTCTGTGTCAGTCTAATCCACATGAAAGTAGTGATATACATGTCTTGTTGTATTGTGTTATCCATATGGCTTGTAATATGGCTGGATGGTCGCTAACATGGGTTTACCATTCATCCACAACTGAAAGCAAAGGTTCAAGATGCAAGGCAGAAATCAATGAAAAGCCTAATTTTCATGATTATTCTAGATGTAAATGGTAATTTGTTTTTAACATTTAACATTTCTGCAGAAAAACTAAATTGGTAAATAACTACTATTACTGATGCCATACAGAACTGACATCAGAAACATATTTATGTCATACAGAATTGACATCAGAAGCACTTTTATGTCACAGAATTGACATAGAAGCATATTTATGTAATAGAGAATTGACATCAGAAGTACTTTTATGCCATAGAGAACCGACATCAGATTATTTATGTAATACAGAATTGACAACAGAAGCATATTTATGTCACACAAATTGACATCAGAAGCATATTCATGACCAGGAAACTTCAGGGCGTGGTTTACCTGCTTCAATATTAAATGGTTTTTTATGTTTGCTGATGGTAATAAATAAGCATGACCGTGTTCAGAGGAATAAACGTTTATTTGAGAACTCATTCAATGCTCAAAAAAATATTTTTATTGGGGAGTATGCCGATTTTTTCATGGACCAAAATGACTGAAATGACCAAATACCAAAACTAAATCAAGGTATGAGCAATGAACCTACTGATGTTCAGACAAGAGTACCACTATACACCCCACCAGTGTCATGGCTGGACGTAAAATGGATGTAGTTTATCTTGCAAACTGTTATTGTGGGAAATACAATGGATGCAGTTAATCTTGCAAACAGTTGGGAGGTATAAAATGGAGGTAGTTTATCTTGCAAACTGTCATGTTGAGATATAAAATGGATGTAGTTTATCTTGCAAACTGTTGTTGTGGGACACAAAATGGATGTAGTTTATCTTGCAAACTGTTGAGGTGTGACATAAAATGGACATAGTTAATCTTGCAAACTGTCACAGTGGGACATAAAATGGATATAGCTAATATTGCAAACTGTCACAGTAGGACATAAAATGGATGCAGCTTATCTTGCAAACTAAATGAGTACCTGTGGTCGAATTCCCATTCAAAATAACAGCAATTAACTAAAAGAATTATGAGAAAATGTCCATCATATATATAGATTTGCATTTCCTATATCCCAAACCCAACATCCATGATATAAATGTGTCTACAGAGTATATTTCCTCCTGAGAAAACAACTGTCAGACTGTTGACTTTATGTCATAATGAAAAAAGGGCATTAACTATTTAAAGAATAGAAGTAGCTGTGTTTGGTCAATATTCATGTTTTCATACTAAACAAATACTATGAGCCAAGTTTCACCGAAATCAGTTAATAACTATGAGACTAATCACAGTCACAAGGCTGTATCACACATACAGCTGCAAGTCAAAAAGGGTAATAGTTTTTATAGCCTGTAAGATAAGCTGTGATCACAATATTATGTCACAGTCTTCATTCAGCTTTAGGTCAAAAAGGATAATATTACTGATAACAGAAAATGCATTCCATAGTAAACAGTTAATATATGCATTTTAAGATGTATGTATACCATGTTTCACAGAAATCCATGCAAAGATGCCAGAACAGCGGCAGTTCCAAACTCTCTCTGGCAGTGACTCACAAAGTCTAAATCTAACCAAAGTTGTAAAGCAGCTACAGGTTTATATACTCACAAACATCATCAGAAAATGATTATTAAATGTAACTAGTTTCATAGCCATTTACTGAAACCTGCAAGACTGGTTGCATTGATCTAAAGAATGATGAAATGGATGGATGAATGGATGAAAACAAGGAATCCTTTATACCTTTGCCAAAAGATGATGTAATAAAATTGACCAATATGGTTATGCAGACTGGTTTCAAAAAGAAACAGGATGATCTGTATCACTATGTAGTTGCTTTACAAAGTTTTTCTGCAAAAATATAAAAATGTTCAAAATGTTATCTGTCAGCAATATAATCTTACACTCTATTATAATGGAACTTTCTTTTAGAAGTTTATGCTAGTTGACCTAAACAAACTTTGTCACTGGTACTTTTACATCAATTAACAAATAAAAAAGTACAGCTAGAGAAAAAAAAATACCAAGTTATATTTGAGTAGAGTTAAAACTGAAGATTAAAAGTAAAAAAATCAACCATTCTAGAATTTCTGGAATAAAAGAAAATGTGAGATTGCTTGATGTCAGTTAGTAACTGTCATGACATGTCTCAATTTTTCACGTCAGGTATTTATTACTGAACAAAGACAATAAACACATTAAAAAGAATAACACGAGCACAACGTTAAATTTGCAAAAGTAATGAATCTGTCTATTACAAATTATATCCATGTGTCCCACATGTACAAGTTATTTCTGTATATTTGTCAAACAATACCTGTATGTACATCATCCTGTCACATGACAAACAATTGTCTGTCACAAATGAAAAACAAATACTTGTTTTAAAAGTGGCAATTGAGTCAATGTTTTACACTAGTGTACACAATATTGTCGTTAAATATGTCGATCATCTGTCTTTAGCTACATCTCTGTCGAAAGTCCTCTCTTGTTCATTCTTCAGTCTTTCTGTAGCATCAGTCCTGATGTTCAATCTCCAGTCTTTATGTTGACAGTCACTGTAAAGAAGATCAACATTGTCAACATATCTTAAATAAGACTTTTTTAAAATACAAATCAAGGTAGTACCATCCTTTCTTATTGCATCGACTGATAATATAAACAGAAAGAATCCCACAGCCTGTCAGATAAATGTAAAGCATACCAAAATTTTATATGAAGCCTCCATGACATGGACATCACAATTTTAGGACAATTTTACTTAATGGTTACTCTTTGAATAAAGGCAGAAAAACCTGCAATAATGAATACATTTACATCAACAACACTGACTACCAAATGCTTTCTTCTTAATTTTACTATAATACTGAACATTCATTTTCAGGACACTTGTTTTCACACAAAATCCAACAGTGTCTTGAATGTCAGTAACAGGCAGGTATCACTGTCATGTCATTTTTGCACAGATAATCTGATAATCAGCTCCAATATATAAATTGTTGTTGATAATTGTTAATGAGGATAAGGATTATCTTGCAATTTTTCCCTATTATGGAGTCCCATCAAAAGAAAGACTTTCTCCCATCATGTATTAAAGAATTATATTTACATCTTCCCCACTCCACCCCATCTCTAACCCATTACCAGATGCCACCCTTCTTATGCCTATTAGTCCCCCCACCCCATCGTGATAAAGGCTATCCCCCCACCCAAGAGACACAACTTCATCATATACCAATGATGTTTATTTTACACACACACACACACACACACACACACCATACTGTACCTGCATGTATGTAAATACAAGTGACCACCAATTTTACTATGCCAACTTTTCCTCATAGAAGGGGTATGGCCTCACAAGGGGAAACCACTCTAGCTGATTTAGAATGTCAGCAAGTTTTTGGACTACTTATTATATAACTTGTCTTAGGTGGTTTACTATTCAAAATTATCTTCATGCAGTCTAGCTTGCAGCTATGTTGCTATGAATGGTACAACATGTGTGAAAATGTTTGCATTGAGTATAATTTTATACTCGCAAAATATTACACAAAGAAATAAGTTTCTTTGTACATTTGTGTCTACATTTATGTACATGTTCATGATTGTTTATATTTTTTGTGTATATGTACAAGATAGGATCTCAACAAGAAAGCTTTCTAAAGCAGTATATATTTTATATGGAAAAAATTAATCATGTTATGCAATGGTAAAACAGAATTGTATATCTACTGCTAACATATGGGATAAAATGACCAATGTATGTCCTGTATGCAAGGTGGGACCAAACAGAAACCCCTAAATGGACAAAAAGCCCAGTTAATTATAAGAACAAAACCACCTCAGCACATCTGGATATAAAGCACCTGCATAAACTTGAAATGTAGCTAGTGAAACATACCTGACTTCAAGTTTCAGCGGTAAGTATAGAGAGCCATAACTGACTTTAGACCCAAGCTGTAAGAATAGACAGCCATAACTGACTTTAGACCTGAACTGTAAGAATAGAGAGCTATAACTGACTTTAGACCTGAGCTGTAAAGAATAGAGCTATAACTGACTTTAGACCTGAACTGTAAGAACAGAATCTATAACTGAAATTAGATCTGAAATGTAATAGAGTTATAACTGATTTTAGACCTGAGCTGTAAGAATAGAAAGCTGTAACTGACTTTAGACCATAACTGTAAGAATGGAGAGTTATAACTGATTTTAGACCTTTAGCTGTGAAGAATACTTAGCAATAACTAACTTTAGACCTGAGCTGAAAGAATAGAGCTTTAAACGACCTTAGACCTGAGCTGTAAGAATAGAGAGCTATGCCACAATGTAGAGCTCTTAAATCCTTGAAGTTTGATTGTTGAAAAGATTTTTGTACAAATAAAAAAAGCTTACAACACAGCTCAATCTATAATCAACTACAGGGTTAGTAACAATAATCTCCCCTGCTATTGTTAATAAAATAAAAGATGAAGCATATCTGACATCAAAATTTTTTAATTGTTTAAAATTTATGTATCCTGTTCCAGAAAAGCTAATAAAACCCTCAGGCTGAGAATATGCAAACATTAAAATATTTCAATCCAATATACTATTTGGTTTACTTTGGGCACAACAAATTACGCTACTGACCTAACAACCAATTATAAACAATATTAAATTATTTTTGAATTGTCAAGCACTTAAAAATATTTTCTAATGTAATACAAGACAGTAACTAATAAACTATTTACTTAATATCTTGGTCATACTACAATTGTAGGTAACAATGGGTTACAAACTTTTAGCATTATCTGGCATTAGTTTTCATCTTTCAATGTCCACTGATAAAGTGCAGAATTCTTCACAAATGTCACTTGTTTCACATATCAGTGATGAAAGTGTGATTTAGTTTTTTTTATAATATTGTTTCAAGCCAAGTGATCCGAGTTTGTCGATACACTAAGCACACACAAATAAAGGAATGATTCCATTATCTCTAAGTTTAGCTATTATCTCCATATTTGGGCTTTACACCCCAAAGTTACCACATCCAGCTGAATGCATTGGGCAATAGGATGTTAATCACATATCTGGTTCCTTTGGAATAATTATATTGTCTACATAACTTGTGTTAATTTCACTGGAACATACCAGTGAGTCAACTTCATGGATGATGGTTTAAGTAAAGGATCATATAGATATACTTCAACAACCATGTCACTAAAGTGTTCTTGGCTGCATTTGGGCCATTTTGATGTACAAGCACTCAAAGAACAAACACTGTGTTAGTGATTATCCTGGCAGGTGCTTGATTTGTGCTCATACTAGTGGTAGTATTTACTGAACTATTCAAATGACCTCCTTTTTTTTTGTTTTAGAGGATATTTGTCAAGGTTAATTCACAGATTTAAATATCTATTAAATTAACCACAAAAACTGATTCTCATGATAATAGATGAAACCACAGGATAAATCCCAAAACTTTTGAAACATGAATATCCTGAATCCAAAACTGAAAATAGATTTAAACACAGACTGCCTATGAATGCTAATGACTGAAACAACATGGACCATAACAGCTGGACTTTATTCCAGTTAAAACTATTTCTCACTGGATAAACATTAACTAAGGAGGCGTGTACATGTCACAAGTTTGTAAAATGAACATCGGTAGGAAATTCAAATATCACAGAAAATCACATGAGAAGTGTTTCATGCCTGAAATAGAATTTACCATTTAAAACCAAAAACATAATATATAGATTCTGACTAGTCCATTTCTGCACCTGCTGCTGTGTGGTCTCTCAGATGATTCTAATACCTTGAACAGAAGGGTTGCAAGTGATGAATCTAAATAGAAATTAAAAGTAACAAGACTTCTTTTTCCTATTAAATTTCATTACAGATTTTATACTGTGATCTCCAGTATTAAAATTTCTAGCCAGAAGGAAAAGATGGTGACCTGGAGTAGACTCTGAGTTGGAAATAATTGTGTATATCAGACAATAACAGAACAAGCTGCTTGTTCTGGATAAGTGGGTCAAAAAATATTCGCACAGCCCTTTGCTAAAATGTTTTTAATAATTATTTTTTTCCATTTTAATTTCCTCAAATACTGCTTTGATGATTGTTTCAAAACATCCAATAAGTAATACTAATTAGTAATAAGATTTCAAGTATGGACTCTAATGCTGGAATCTTTATTCAGAGCTCACTTTCTGTGGAGACATGTTTTTATGACTGCAGGATCTGGTGTTTACTGATTTTTTTCACATGCATCATGTATGACAGCAAACATGTTTACACGTTAACTCATAATGTACAACTTTGATTATTTTACCTCTGAATGAGAATCATGTCTGTCTCTGCCCTCCCTTCGATTATCTTCTTTAGGGGGTTCCGCCTCAAGGACCTTTAATCTTTGGCCCGCAATGCTTTGCCCATGTAGCACCGATATTGCCTTCATGGCACACTCTTTGGATGCATATTTGGCATAACCATAATTACGACCTACAAAGAAAACAATGTCTGAAGCATAATGTAATAACAAAAACAGATATTTTATGTGTCAAAAAGGAATGTTTCTTTTCTTATACAAGCACGACTTGGATGCATTTTCTTTAAGAAAACTTAACTTTTTACAAAAAGTAAAAATCATGTTTAAATACTATGGTTCTCCATGCAATATATTTTGATAACCACATTGCAAACATGTAAACCAGACATATTTCATAACATACAATATTTTAAAGGAAACATTGTTTTACAGATATTACTTACCTCAAAATAATAAATTCTTCCATTTCCTCAAAAAACCAGCCCTCCCATGTGAAAAATGATATAAAGAATATTTTGTTTGGTTCATCTTAGCATTAATAGTATCAGAATATAAACTGCTTACTGAGATGAAGTATAAGGAGTTATTTTTCCATGAATTTAGAGACTGACACCAAATCCCAAAATTTATCAGTTACTACAATGGAAATGCACATTCTTCATGCAAAGGGACTATGGGGAGAACCTGGAAGGCAGTGTCCATATTATGATCAAGGACGTATTATCAAAGAAACATATTTTACTGTAAAACATTGGTTTATTCTGAAAATACATTCTGAAAATACATATATCCATCATAATATGCTAGGAAAATAGGTAAGAGCGGGAGTTACATCGCCTTACACTATTGGTTTCCCCAACACATGAGCAGGAGCTCTAAGGAAAGTTTGGAATAAGATAGGGACCAAAAATGGTACAGATGAATTAAAAGATTAGGTTTTGAAGGAAACTAATCATACTGCAAATTCCGGTAAAACATCATCATGCTACATAGGAACCTGGAAGACAGCTGTCAAGTTGCTGACATAGGTTATTACAGGTAAAACTGAGCCTTTTGAGATACAAGTTCTCTCAGGTAAAAGCTGTAAAATATGTCAGACTCCATCCCCTAATTCAAATAATAATAGAGAAATTACTCTTGCTTATTGGGTAAGTAGAAACTGCCTTGACTGCATAAGCTAATATGTGAAGGAAAAAAATATACTTTATATGAGACTGGGTTAACTCAACACAGGTTGAGAATGTAATCCAACAAAATCTAGGATGAAAATGAATCTCAGTTATTCAAGAAAGATCTTCAAATTGGTTCAGTGCATTTCAAGTAAAACTTAAATGCTGACATGGTCCAGAGATGTCCCTGTCAAGATGGGGATAGTTTAACAGAACATCAGCACAATCCTGGCTATACAGTGCCAAATAAGTTTAAGCAGCCAAAACATGGCATAAAAATAAAGATGACGTTAAAAAACTGAATAATAACAGCAAACCATCTACAAGCTTAGATCATGTATGTGAAGTTGAACTTAAGCTATCATATAGAAATTATCTGAATACTTGCTAATGCTGACCTTGACTTCTAACCTTTCGATCACATAAATGACAAGATTCTTACTTACCCCCAATCACAAACCATCTACAAAGATCAGTTCAGGTCTTGGTTACAAAACTAATCTTACTGTGGAAAAAGTATGTTTCTACTTTAAGACAAAGTAACAAAGACCTTTGACCATCTAACCCTGAAACTGATAGGAGTTTATCCTTATTTCAAGTGGAAACCAATCAACAAAGTGCAGTAACTGTTCATGATAGAAAATCTGAGTTACCATTTGACCCTGCTATCTACAAATTTTGGTGGCGGTATATGTCACATAAATGAAAATATTCTTTGGCACAGGATACATTAATATACAGATGGTCAGAATGAGAGACAGGGTCACAGCATAATATGCTCTGCCAAAATGGTGGAACATTTAACAAATATAGGTTTTATTAATCACCTTTCTTATCTAAACCACAACAATCACCCAAAAGGTTCCATTTTCAACCAATGGACAAGTAAAAATTGGTCACAAAAAGTCTCCATTTTCAACCAAAGGACAAGTCAAAATTGGTCAAAAAGTCTTTGTTCTAACCTACACTGTCCATTTATGATTGTGGAACATGGCAACATGGCAGAATTCATGGAAGAATAACTCTTAACATAATCAGAGTTAACTTCTCCCTCAGTAGGTGAGGAGTAAGTGATTTGTGTGACAGACACATTTATGTAAGTTTTGTTCACCTGTTCATACCAACGGAAGAAGGCTCATCATTTTATATAACGGACTTTCAGAGTGGTGAAACTTTTCATCCGAGTGGTTCTGTCTACCACCAGTTTACTTATACATTTCTTTCTGATAAGATCCAACAGAGAGCCAATTGTGACACTGCAAACTTTTTTTTTGTGTCTTGAATGGGTTTTCTGTATATACAAATAGAAGATTGTCTAGACACGCCCATCTCTCAATGAATGAGAGTATTTCTTCTTCTGAAATCTTGATTTGAATTAAACACAAAAAATTTTTCTACCTACATTTTCATTCAGTGCCAAAATGGCTTATCAAGTGACAAAAGTTTCACAATCATTGTTCAACCTGATTATTGTCCATTTAATCCATACTTGTCTCTACTAACATTCTGATATATTTTTTATTGTTTTTGCTAAGTTATGCAGACATGTCAACTATTCCCTTTGGTCAAAAACAACTTGAACTGTGCATGAAGCCAAATAATCTAATTTTATAGATGCTGTTCAGAAATGCTATACTTATTACAGTCAGGTAATGCATGTAAGGAAGAAATGTGCACATATGTCCAACAGTGTTGCCATGGCCATTACAAGAAAATCAGGCTTCAAGCCTCACACAACACATCTGATAAAATAATGGTAGCCCATTAGTAAAATAATATCAAGGTACAGCATACAAATTTTGATGAAAAGAGTCATGAAGCAGCAACTGCACATATTGATTTCTGTACTTTACCCTCCCAAAGGATACAGAGGAGAAAGAGAAGGGTAGAGTGCTGAAAATAAATACTTGTCAAACCACCTGCCATGTAGGAGGAACTATTGGACCTGATTTTGTTAAGTTTCATCTACAACTGCAGGGGAAGGAGATTGATGGATGGCAGAGATGCAAACTCCTGAGCATTATTACCAGGATTCCTTGCATCAATTCTGCAGAATCTATGTACCCTATCTAGGATGTTTTCATTAAAAGTAACAAACCTTTACACTTTACAATCATACTGCTTCTTCATATAAATTTATGACATACATGTAAGGACAGAAACAATGAGAATAAATGGTAAATCCATTCCTCAAATTCCAGATCCTTGAATTTATTAAATACTGTTGTACTAGACAATAACCAGAAACATTAGTTCTCATAAATCATATCTTTCTTTTTTCTTTATCTCTGCTGCCATTTTCCAACTAATTCCAGTCCAACTGACTTGTTTCTATGTACAAACTGAGAAACTAAATTCTCTATACCAGTCCATTGGTGTTAAAGTAGTTTGTCCCAACCTGTGTCCACATAGTAAACTCATTTACTTATTTTCTCAAATCCAGTAAACATAAATCATTATATGGAAATTTCACTCAAAAATTCACAGTACTTCTGCAATATCCAGCATGGTCGGCATCCCTGGATACAAAAATGGATAGACAGGTGATCACAATATCCCTAATGTTATTTAAAATGCATAGGGACAGTAAATCTTCAACTCACCTGACAACAGGTAAACATCAATCAAATCTCCAAATCTGCAGAAAGCATCACGCAGAATTCTTTCAGGAACAGCAGCTGGCTGGCAAACGATAAACAACCTCTGAGCCAGGGAACTATCTTCAGGACTTAGGGGCTTGGGCAGGGGAAGCATGATATTACAATATGTAACCCTCTCAATGGAGTTGTCTGAAGCCAAGACTCTGTCTGGGTTGATACCAGCTTTTTCCAGGATTAATGCAGCCTAAACAAAATGAAAACTTCCTCACTTACTGTCTATACTCACTTATAAGTCAAACTGCAAACAACACAGATCATGATCTGCAGTAGCATAATATGCATGCCAATCAAGGTCTATGCTGTTTGTTCCTAAAAACTGCATAGATCCAAATCTGCCTGCACATTATGCAACAGATCTGGGTCTGTGCAGTTTGCAGTTGAACTCATCAAGTATATATGGTAAATTAAAAATTGGTGAGTAGTAAATTATAAACCTGACAGGAAGAAAAAAAACCCTAAAAAATAAAGGATCTGCAGAACATGATGTCTAGACTGTGAATAGCATTATAATAAAATAATGTTTATGCAGGCAAGATAAAAATTTCTTAGCATTATCAAGTTCATATAGCATACATGTTAAAATCTATATCTTTGAAGCTATATTACTGGAGACCTTGAAGTCATTAATGGATCAGATATTTCTCAAAGATAAAGGGCAAATGGGCTTTTTTTTAAAGAGAATTGTTTACTATACCCTTTCAGTAAACCCTGTCGATAAACTCCCATCAATACTCTTTTAAAGAAACACTTTACAGAGTGAAGAATCTTGGGTGCAGAAGAAATGAACTAATAAATTGTCATGGTAACAATGATGAATATTTAGGTAATTTTGTGAATTTAGTCAACGCTAAATTGGATCTTTTTGAAGTCTTGATCCAGCAAAGAGGTCAGGGTTGTTTGATGTTCATGAGAAGAGTATATCCATGAGATTATCACTTTCCAAGTTGTTCCATATGATATTGTTTTTCTAAACTCTGCTTTCTTTGGAATTACACTCTACTGCTCAAAGTAATCAAAGAGTGACATGCAATTATTTTTATGCTCTTTCTGGAAGTAGTAATTCTGAATTATTTGGATGATTTTGTGGATGCTGATGAACATTGTTTGTGATACCAATTCCACTGTTTGTGCTACCAATCTCATTTTTTCTAATACCAATTCCACTGTTTGTGGTAACCAATTCCACTGTTTGTGGTACCAATCCCATTCTTTATGAAAATATTCTGGGCAATGCAAATTAACTGGTGGAGAAAGTAGGAGGCATCTAATACACAAGATGTTAGCATACAGCTACTACTTCCAAAACTCTTCCACTCTAAATAAATTAGTTTACCTTTCTAATGGTATCACTTTCATCTCTTTCGAGGCTTGAACCAGGTATACCATAACTGTAAACAGAGATTAAAAAATCTCAGCATGTACAAACAATTCCAAACTGCCAAAGTTTATCAAAAGAATTTTTCTTCACAAATTCACAAATAAAATGTTTGTAATATAACATCTCTTAACTAAAGGCAACTCTATCCATCCCTGTATTTACAAATGTCTTGAACTTGAATGCATACTCCAACCTCAAAATAATAGGACTTTGGATTATATCATATTTAAAACTGAGTTTGAGTGTATGATTAAGCCAAGACTTTGGGTGCATTCCAGACCAGAACCTATACCCTACAAATTCTCAGAATAAGAATCTAAAGCACAAAATTCCCAAAATTATATATTATACATAGATGAATCTACAGAATTGAAATTCAATGTGTTATTTGGGGAAACCAAGTTTAATAAATCTCACTTTCAATTTACTAAAAAGTTTTGGAATCTTCAAGTTTTCTGACTTTGTGACTGACCTGAAGTTTTGTGGAAAGCCTTGTCACTGGAAAAAGGTTTCATCTAAAATAAGTAATTTTTTTAAAGCTGTTGTCCCCCAGCCCAGTGTAACACACTCACACACCCTAAATTCTGACCTAACTTATCACGTAAATAGAAACAAAAAAACCGGTCGAACAATTATTTTTATAGACAGTGAAACCTGTTTTAAAATGATTTTTAAGGGACCATAAAACACTGTTGTTTACATGCATGTATTTCCTAAGGCAATCTGCTTTATAATAAGAACAAATCATCTGATATGAACTGAGCTATAATAATTGTACCTAGAACATCTTTAACTTTGTAATGGTATTTACATGATTTAATTAGTGAATTATTTAATTTTGTACAAAAAAAATAAACTTGCTTTTCAAAGTTCATTGCAGAAGCAGTCCTCAAATCAGGCACATTAGGAGCATCAGCAAAACGCACAATGAGCCTGCTACCCAGTGGATATTCAAATGTATCCAGCTTGTCCTTGGCATAGGCAGCACACTGTGGAGTAGCGTACCTCACATAGGCTATCCCTACAAAATATTGTGAATGAAGAAATAAGTTTATTATTCAAGTGATACAGTGACGCTGGGATATAAAGGGCACTCAAAAGACAAGACCAAAATACTTAATGGATCTGTTCCCTTTATAAACAGGTAAAACCTCTTTTTTGCAGTAAAAGATTTTTTCCCCTTAGCACTTACCTGATCTCAAAATATTTAGAATACATCCACTAACTTGGAATTCAATTTGATTGATGTTTTGGTATGTGCCATTTAAAGATGCAATTAACCCTTTAGCTACTACAGCTGTGAAACTATTTTCACTACTGCTGAGTGCCACCATATCAGTTACTGAGACTACTGAAGCTGTTGGCTATGCTGAATACTAGAGCATCATCATGGCTGACTATGGAAACT
>QKMX01351448.1:20797-33148 GCA_003401595.1 Venustaconcha ellipsiformis
ATATGGCGTTAAACCCCAAAACAACAACAACAACAACTAACATGGATTGTACTATGTGTGATGAGAAGCAAGTCCAAAGGATTAAAAATTTTTGTTGGTTATGGTAGAATTACTAAAGAGTTCAATCAGTATCAAACAGAGCTGGTGTGGCCTTGATGTTTAAAATTTTTTTGAGATGTCTAAGTATGTGTTATATCCAAAATGCTGAAATGCCAAACACTAAGAAACCAAAATACCACACAAAATTCAAAGATGGATGAAGATGGGAATTTCAGTGGCTTAGTGAAGTTTGATAGCATTCTTCCTTTCCCATCAAGTTGATTTTAAAATCTGCTATGATGGCAAGAATGACATTAAGCATCATGCCGCATATTAAACACAATGGCAAATATGCCATTGCTAAAATCCATGTCCAAAGAGTTTGAATAAAATGTGGATAAAGATATAAGTGCTGAGACACTGTTTGCCAACTTTATAGCTGAATGTAATGGTAGCAGATCATTTTTTTCAGACCTTTTCAAAATAACATCCCCATCTCAGGAAATCACTCAAAAGTAGTTGAAAACTACTCAGTCACCTGAACTTTGGGTTCCTCATTGTGAAACTAAAGTTAATGACATGGTCCAACAATGAAAAATTCACAATTCTCATTGAAAGTTCTCTCTTTTGTTATTATGAAACTCTTGACAAAATTTTGCAAAACTCAATTTTAACCTGACTTCTCTGTTCTGTCACATGTTTGTAAATAACCAAAATTGTCAAAAGTGTCAACTTTGTTTTGTGCATCACTAGATCTGTCAGTAAGCAAGTACTTATGGAATACCAAGCTTCTTCAACTCTGACATTACATACCATCCCTCAGTTTTAACATTACATCCCTCCTCCCTCAGTTTTAACATCACATACCCCCATTTTTAACACTGCATACCCAATCTCCAAGCTCTAACATTACATATCCACTTCCAGTTTTAACATTACATAGCACCTTCCCATCTCTAACATTACATACCCCTCCCTCAGTTTAAACATTACATACCTCTCTATCAGGTTTAACATTATGTATCCCTCCCTCACGTTTAACATTATGTACTCCCTCCCCCATCTGCAACAGTAATGTTATGATACAAATGCATACCTAGTTTCATGAAGATATAAAAAGTGTTCAGAAGATATCAGCTGGAGAAGATCATGATGGGTGAGCAGATGTAATTTGTAATAACACTCTGCAAGTAAATATACTAACTTGATATATTTAATTTGTAATAACATTGCAAGCAAATATACTAATTTGGTGGATGAAATTTGCAATAACACTCTGCAAGTAAATATACTAATTTTATGGATGTAATTTGTAATAACACTGTAAGTAAATATACTAATATGATGGTTGTAATTTGTTATAACACTGTAGGTAATAATCTGATAGAGATAAATGTAATAACATTTGATAAGTACTAATGTGATGGATGTAATTTGTAATAACACTCTGTAAGTAGTAATCTGATGGATGTAATTTGTAATAACACTGCAAGTACTAATGTGATGGATTTAATTTGTAATAACACTCTGCAAGTACTAGTGTGATAGACATAATTTGTAATAACACGTTGCAAGTACTAATATGATGGACATAATTTGTAAAAACTCTCTGCAGGTACTAATCTCATGGATGTAATTTGTAATAACACTGTAAATACTAATCTCATGGATGTAATTTGTAATAACACTCTGCAGGTACTACTCTCATGCATGTAATTTGTAATAACACTACAAGTACTAATCTGATGAATGCAATTTGTAATAACACTCTGCAGGTACTAATCTCATGCATGTAATTTGTAATAACACTACAAATACTAATCTGATGAATGTAATTCATAATAACACTCTGCAGGTACTAATCTGATGGACATAATTTGTAATAACACTGCAAATACTAATCTGATGAATGTAATTTGTAATAACACTGCAGGTACTAATCTGATGGACATAATTTGTACTAACACTCTACAAGTACTAATCTGATGAATGTAATTTGTAATAACACTCTGCAAGTACTAATCTCATGGATGTAATTTGTAATAACACTCTACAAGTACTAATCTGATGAATGTAATTTATAATAACACTCTGCAGGTACTAATCTGATGGACATAATTTGTAATAACACTGCAAATACTAATCTGATGAATGTAATTTGTAATAACACTCTGCAAGTACTAATCTCATGAATGTAATTTGTAATAACACTACAAGTACTAATCTGATGAATGCAATTTATAATAACACTCTGCAGGTACTAATCTGATGGACATAATTTGTAATAACACTGCAAATACTAATCTCATGGATGTAATTTGTAATAACACTCTACAGGTAATAATCTGATGGATGTAATTTGTAATAACACTCTGCAAGTAAATGTACTGATCTGATAGATGTAATGCTTATATGGGACTCAACTCTTGCATCATACAAATACATTTCTTGTTTTGTGAAGATGTATCAACTGTTCAGGAGATATTAACCACCTAAAACTGTGATGGACAGACTGAGACATTTTTTTATAAAAAAGGACATAGATATTAAACTGGTGATCATCTGGCAGGAAAATATGTGTAGTCATGATACAAAAGGCATATAAACTTTTATGAAGAGATTTCAAAAGAGTACTGGATGCATTATGTAAACAAAAGTGTGACAAACAGACAAGTCAACTCCAGTATACCCCTAAACATCATTTGGCAGAGTGGGTATATGGGGCTGGGGGGAGGGGGTCATGCAAGTAAATAACTCCAGAATCTATTGGAATAATCTAATATTAATGTCAATGCAACAGAACAGCTGAAATATTCTTGTGTGCATTTTGCAATATTCCATCTGTTTGATATTCTTACTTATATGAAAAAGGTCCAGTTGGTTGCACGATGTTATGTATATTTAATTTTCATTGTTTGCTAGTTTTTTTATTTATTTTTTATTTCATTATATACTATGGAAAGTTGTATATTAGACTTGACCTTGTCCAAAATCAAGCTCATTTTCTACTTGACCTAAATCACTGATTTTGTTATTTCTGTAAACAACTAATAAATAGCAAAGAGTTTCCTATGAGTATGGGCTAACTATTAGGATAATTATCTTGGAGTCAAGTACATTGTGTTTACCATATTTTATATTCTAATTATAACTAAAATTTTATCTTTTAAACATTAGGAACCTTCTAGACAGTTATTTTCCAGTAGGTGATAGTTCTTTTAGAAAATGTTAATTGTGACCCTAGGTCAAGTAAAGGAGTATATAAGCTTGTTTTACTCTAAATTATTCATTTGTGCTTTAAGATCTGAACAGTTTCTATTAGTATTATTGTTGTTTCCAGCAGTTCGTTTGGGCTGGAATTTGATTTCTTCAAAATTATTTTTTCACTGAAAATAAAAAGTACTCATCAAAAATAAAATACTTAAAAATAGAGACTTTATAGTGAAATTTCAAAAAAGGATATATTCTTGGATTGTATTATTGTGATAAAAGATTGTTAGTATATCACCACTACATGGGCCACCACAAGCACATCTAGACTTCCAGCACTGGACTGAATTTTGTTTTCTACTAAAGTTTAATAAGAACTTTAATCATTAGGACTTGTGTCTGTATTTCTAAGATTATCTGGGATTTAATTTTTAATACCCTAAGTTCCCTTTTTTAAATTTTCACTTTTTATTCCAGAGAAGTAAATTATTTTATTGATGTTTGCAAAGCTTGTTGCTTCTCACTCTTTTCAATTACTTATTTCACTACCATTGAGTCATAATAATAATTCTACTGCATTTGGTAAATAATGGGGTGAACTCATAGGTCTTACATCTCATTCGGTTTTTCCTATATGTAATAGCATTTATTTGTTTAAATTGTGTGCAACAATTAAAAGTTTGACCTGGTTTTGTGGGTTAATTCCATTTTTCTGCACAAGATATGGTGGCCAGTATATTTCATCAAGGAAGAACCTGGGAAGACCACAGTAACAACTGCCAACTGACAGGAAGGTACTGGTAAGCTTTCTTACATACCCACATTGGCCAGGTCAATATTCAAACGCAAGTGAACAGAGGTAAGATGTGAGTAGTCTGCAAAGGTGAGCACCTCCGACCACTCAGACACCCAGAGCCCCTGTGGTAGTAAAACAAATTAGAGGCATTGTATAGGTATCCAAGGAAATAAAATAAGGCAGCTAAGAATGTAAGTAATACTTATACATGTATAAGAGCAATAAATCAATCTAAAATGAACCACTATGAAAACTCCACATCTGTCTGGTTCATGAAGGACAGAAAGTACATCCGAACTCTAACTGTATTAATGCACTGCAGAAACCTGCCACAACTCATTCTTTCATGATTATATATGAAAATATATAAACTGACTGCATCTCCTTGTAAACAGATGTCATCTGTAATTACTGGAAAGGGACTATCTGTAATTACTGGAAAGGGACTCAAGCATTTTACATCTGAAAATATCAACAAGGAATAATTATATCTGTCATAAATTATTTTAAAACTTTGGCATGTGCTAGTTGGTTGCTGTTTGCCATATCGTTTCTAATTTTCAAAACTTACTTCTGGTATGCATAAAACTGATTTGAAGTTGGAAACTCTTGCTCACTTGAAGTCTGAAACTTACTGATGTCTGAAACTCCAGCTCCTTTGAAGTCGGAAACTTACTGATGTCTGAAACTCCGGCTCACTTGAAGTTTTAAACTTCATCTCATTTAAAGTCTGAAACTCCAGCTCACTTGAAATCTAAAACTTCAACTTGAATTCTACCTGTCTGTCATTTCATCCAGAACAGACATATGATGATATACTAGGACTGAAATCTAACCAGTTGGATTAGACATGGTAGGAAGCCTATGTTGTACAAAAGCTATGATTGGTCAAGTATATGTAATCTTATTGTATAAAAGATGTGATTGGTCAAGTATATGTAATCTTATTGTACAAAAGCTGTGATTGGTCAACTATATGTAATCTTATTGTACAAAAGATGTGATTGGTCAAGTATATGTAATCTTATTGTACAAAAGCTGTGATTGGTCAACTATATGTAATCTTATTGTACAAAAGCTGTAATTGGTCAACTATATGTAATCTTATTATCTAACCATATGAAGCAACAAAAAAAATGTGAAAAACATTAATTAATAATTGTTGCGAGTTTAGGATAATTGGTCTGAGTCTGCAGACAATTAATAGGAATAGATGATGAAATAGGTATTTATTCTGTCAGTCAGTGACATGAATATAAATCAGCTGTGTAGAAATAGCATCTGCCAATTAGATACCAATTAGGACCAATCATTCTCTATAGCAGCTATTTTCAACCTAATTTTCAATAGTTTTTCAGTCTTCACTTATACTGAATGGCACATCAGTGTCTAATGATTGTCAATGAGACTGTCATACACAATGTATAATAATTGTCAATGTGACTGCCATACAGTGTCTAATGATTGTCAATGAGACTGTCATACAGTGTCTAATGATTGTCAATGACTGTCATATGCAGTGTCTAATGATTGTCAGTGAGACTGTCATACCCAGTGTCTAATGATTGTCAATGAGACTGTCATACATAGTGTCTAATGATTGTCAATAAGACTGTCATACACTGCATTATGCTACAAGACAAAAGTGCAATAACTCTGATAATGGATAATGTTGTGATATTTGTCCATTACATCTTCAGTCAGATTTTATCAAAAGCATCCCATTATCCCATGCCAAAAATGGTATGGTCCTGTTAGGATACATTTATTGGGCAACTTACAGATTTATGTGACATCTTATTTTCTATGAAGGCCTTAGATGAGCAGGTTATAGCATTATAATGTGTATCATCGTCAGAGCAAGAAACCAAGGAAACAAAAAAGTCAAAAAGTTATTATTCCATTAAGTATGTTACGGGTGAACTGACTGAATAAAGCTTGGTTCCTGACAACAGTGTTATAATCCATCACAAGTGTATTCAAGTACATTGGTTTTAAAAATAGGGGTTGGGTTTATCATCCAGCATGAGATTATCATCTGAAAATTCAGGTAAGATAATCAATGTAGATCAATACAAAGGCTTCTTTTGCATGCCAGATGGTATTGAAACTGCTTCATGACATGGTTGAAACAATAACATCAGGACTGGGTGATATCTGGCAAGAAAAGGGAGATAAAATGGAAAATAATGAGAGACATTGGTGTTACTCTAGATATTTCCTTTTTTGGAAATACCTAGAGTACCACTGATATATCTCATTATTCCATTTTATCTACCTTTTGTTGCCAGATATGACCCAGTCCTACATTATTTTAAATGTGATCAAAGTAAGTGTTTTTCCCTAAATACCAACAATTAAACATCCAAATTACAAATGTATCTGGTATTCATGTAGTTTAAAGATTTTAAATCTCATCTACATTAAACATTTAAGATTGACAAAAATTGTTTTAAACTTTATCTCTGAAAGAGAGAACCAGAAAAGATCATATGATAATCAGGACTTTTTGCAGTAATTTTTAATATCAGGCAATTTCTATTAAATCAAAGTTTTTGACCTTTAAAAAAAATGCTGAAATAAGAGATACTGAGACTTCTTACCTATTAGAATGGTATTCTCACATGGGATACATTTTTGTTCTGTTTTATCAGCTGTGCTCTCAAGCTCATTTCTCTTTTTGAAGCAGAGTACACAGTAGCCCTGTAAAGTCATGGAACCAGTCAATTTTGTCATGACAACCAAAAACTCAGTAAAACAATACAAAGTTCCTAATAAGGAAAATAACAAAAGAGTATTCTGCCCACATGCTGTTTTTAAAACATGTAGAGACTAAATATCAAGTCAATTAAAAATACATTCGAGCTAAGAAACTAAAATTTTACCTGAATATCATTTTCAAATCTCAGCTTTTATTTTACTGTATAATATGCTGCCAGACCTGGACCTTAGCAGTGTGTTAGGAGTAATCAGTAAAACAAACAACATATACTCTAATCTGCTGGTATATTATGTAATTTCAGAATACTCTATGTTGCTTGCAGTTGGTTTTGACTTGTATGCAAGTATATATGGTAAATCAATTTTTTTATGACACTGTGTTGCCAAGTGATGCCATCATGAGATGAGTTTATTTTTCTCTAACAGATTATAGTCAAAAAGGCTGCTTTTGAGACACAACTGGCACACACTAAAAGCTGTGCTTTGTCGCTATTTTATTTTACTAACTCTAAAACAAGTTATAAGTAAGTGTACATTTAGCGCCGATGGACTTTATGGTACAGATGGTGTATTTTGTAATTTTAGACATAAGAAAAAGATAAAGATAAGAGAAATGCACAACATGAAATAATGCACTCTTGATATCGTAAATAATGAGGAAGAAATATGAACATAAAGCCTCTTAAGTCAACACATTACACCATGCTAACATGGAGTAGCTACATTCAATTAGGCTAGACTGGTTAGATGCCTTTGTTTCCTAGTTTACATGTGCAACTATTATTTAGGTATTTCATATATCTGCCCTAATTTTATTACAGTATTCTTCCATAAAAGCAATAGTATGGAATGGGTTGACTTGGGAGATCATTGACCAAGACGACTTAATGACCTCTACAGTTTTCAACTAAACCTGATCTGCAGAAAAAATTATTTTCTTATTAAACTTACCATGACCTTAACTTGTGACCTTTAGCCCCCAAAATCTACAGGTTTCTTTATTATTTTAAGTGCAATCCATCCACAAAGTTTGTTCAAGGAAACCAGTCTAGAACAAAAAGTTTTTCTGCAAAACCCATCTTTCTTTGAGCCACAATCATTCTGACCTTTGACCTTTTGGTCCCAAAATCAATTTTTGACATATACAGAAATGTTTAAAATGCAACTGCAATAAATGTACATTTTAACAATGAGTATAAAGATAAAAATGTAACAAGTGACATGTGATAAAGACAGAGGCACTGATATCAAAAGTAATTCTGTGGTGACTGATCTGGTGTGGAGAAAATATAGAAACTAACAAATATTTATTTACACTCAATACAAAATGAAAACAAGAAATGGACTAAGTAACAATTACAAAGTCCAGAATTTTCATAAATTTTGGAAGTGAAAAGAATCTAAGTTTTTTCCATACTCAGATTTTCTTTAAACTTTTCTAATTATATTTCTCCATTATCTTTAACCTTTTTCCATAGCATACAATTTCTATGTTTTAATTTTCACCAAATTCCACATACTTTGCATAATAATTTTCACACAAATGTGTGGGATTATTTCTGTGAGACAAAATATGAATCTGGAAATCCCCAAAATACTATAATCAAACAATTTCTGCTGAGTTTCCAAGGATTTCAACACATTTACACTAAAAATATATGTGTGTCAATGGATTTCTACAGATTTCTGTTGAAAATATATGTGCATCAATAGAGTTCAACAGATTTTCACTGAAAATATTTGTGCATCAATGGATTTCTATAGATTTCCACCAAAAATATTTGTGCATTAATGGATTTCTATAGATTTCCACTGACAATTTTTGTGCAACAATGGATTTCTATAGATTTTCACCAAAAATATTTATGCATCAATGGATTTCTATAGATTTCCACTGACAATATTTGTGCATCAATAGATTTCTATAGATTTCCACCAAAAATATTTGTGCATCAATGGATTTCTATAGATTTCCACTGACAATTTTAGTGCATCAATGGATTTCTATAGATTTCTACCAAAATTATTTGTGCATCAATGGATTGCTATAGATTTCCACTGACAATTTTTGTGCATCAATGGATTTCTATAGATTTCCATCGGAAATATGTGTGCATCAATGGATTTCTATAGATTTCCACTGACAATTTTTGTACAGTAGTGTAATATTCTGTTGTAAGAAAGTCTCTTTATCCATTCAAACTTAATGACAGCTGCTATGACAAGACATCATAAATTTCTAAGCATGACAAAGGTAATCAAATCTATATTAAAACAATAACCTAAACTGAAAACTCTTTGTGTTACTTAATAGCCTAAACTGAAGACTCTTAGTCTTAACAGCCTAAAGTGAATACTTTTGTTGTACTTAATAGACTAAACTGAAGACTCTTTGTTTAACTTAATAGCCTAAACTGAAGACTCTTTGTTTTACTTAATAGCCTAAACTGAAGACTCTTTGTCTTACTTAATAGCCTAAACTAAAGACTCTTTGTCTTAATAGCCAAAACTGAAGAATCTTTGTCTTACTTAATAGCCTAAACTGAAGACTGTTTTACTTCATAGCCTAAACTGAAGACTCTGTCTTACCTAATAACCTAAACTGAAGACTCTTTGTGTTACTAAATTTCTAAGATTCTTTGTCTTACTTAATAGCCAAAACTGAAGACTGTCTTACATTATAGCCTAAACTGAAGACTCTGTCTTACTTAATACCCTAAACTGAAGACTCTTTCTTACTTAATAGCCAAAATTGAAGACTATGTCTTACTTAATAGCCTAAACTGAAGACTCTGTCTTACTTAATAACCTAAACTAAAGACTCTGTCTCCTAAATTTCAAAACTGAAGATTACTTTCACAACATTACTTTTAAATTCAAATCCGACATTATTCAACATTGACATTTATGTCCTTAACTGATTCAAATGAAATTATACAAACTTAAATTATTAAAAATTACAACTTACAACCCTTATTTATTGTACTATATAACTTGTCATTAAATACCATGCCGTGGGAATAATAAAATCCAAAATTGATATTTTGCAAACAAAACTTGAAAATAAGACAAAAATTAAATGGAAACAACTTCACAATTTCCCTCATATGCGGATCAATGTCATAACCCTTGCCCAGATGAGAGATAACATGGAAGTATATGACAGACCTTATTGCAATCCTTGCATTTTTGTATAGACTGTGTACTGACAGCTTTCGCACATGCTATGCATGTCAGGCCCTGGTCTTGTTTTGCAGGATACATGGTACAGGGCCTGGGTCTCTATATCTCACCACTTAGGCAGATCTAGTCAGCAAGCTGTACCTGCAGATAAATAGCAGATATTTTTTCTGTGTGAATAAACTATACCATACTTACAGACAGATAGCAGATAGTTTTCTGTGTGAATAGATTGTACCAAACCTACAGATAGCAATTTTCTGTACAAATAGACTGTACCTTAGCCACAGACAACATCAATTTTTCTGTGTGACTAGACTGTACCATACCTACAGATAAATAAGTTTTTGTGTGAAGAGACTGTATCATACCCACAGATAGCAGTTTTTCTGTGTGAATAGACTACAATACTTACAGATAAGTTTTTCTGTGTTAATAAATTGTACCATACCTACAGACAGAAAGCAGTTTTTCTGTGTGAAAAGACTGTGCCATACCTACAGATAGATAAGTTTTTCTGTGTGAATAAACTGTACCATACCTACAGATAGCAGTTTTTCAGTGTGAATAGACTGTACCATACATACAGACAGATAGCAAAGTTTTTATGTGTGAATAGACTATACCATACCTACATACAGACAGCATTTTTTCTGTGTGAATAGACTGTAATATGCATACAGACAGATAGCAGACAGTTTTTCTGTGTGAATAGTTATGAGAAGGGTGAGATATCACTCTGTCAATCAACTTTGTTAACGTGGAGATTCAGTTGTTTTACAACAAAGTTTGGAGTTCTGAAGTAAACGTTGAAAGTCAAAAGGTTTTAATTACAAGTCATTAATTTGTAAATAACAAATTAATTACTTGCTATTGTTTACATGTACTATATAATGATGTTATGGGAGATTTTTTAATTTTGAAAGGAAAGGAGGAAGTTTTAATATAAGAGCATCACTATAAATTGATCCAATATGCAGTACATATACTGTTTCAACAAACATGTTTGTGATAAATAACTTTCAATGAATAGTAAAAAAAACTTACAAAATTGTATATACTCACTGTCATAACAGTACTGTAGCTGACATGATGTGTTATGACAATGGTACTTAGTCATTTGTATTGAAACAACAAGAAAAAATGCAAAGTTATTATCACCGAATACAAAAAACTGCATGTTCCCATTGTACAACCTTGTCAAGTGCAGTTGGTAACTGTTCAAGACAAGGATTAGAAGACTATAGACATAAATGAACCAAAAAAAATCCAGAAAAAAGAAATAAATACCAAGTTTGGTGGCCTTGCAGATTTAATAGTCAAGATTGTTTATAATGTTTCACTGGGAAATGGGATTTTTTGAACATATATTTGATGGAAGTGTTAACATAAATATAAATATACCGGACAATGAATCGTAAAAACCACATTATTTCAAATCATCTTTGTTTGATAGCTCAGTTGCTTCCTGGCAATCACTAATTTCACAAACAATATCCTTAAGGTACAACAAATTTACTTTTCAATTGTAAGCATCACAAGTGTGACATTGTCACTCTAAAAATTAACATAATCCACGAAATCAACATACTATTACCAGCCAAATAGACATCGTGCACCACAGTAACGGGAACATCAGCAGCAGCGAAGAGAGCGATCATGGGCTCTGGGATAAGAAACAATTGGGTCTCTCCTAGTTCTTGTTCAAACAAAATTTTTCTTTTATAAATTAAAAAGCGTTGCTTGACCCAGGCCCCCTTTAATGGCCCATGGGGATCTATCCCTGGTCCCACCCCCCACCTTGTCTGCTCTGAGAACCATCATGATCGCTGGCAATGACAGCTGTTTTCTCAATAAACCCTTCCTTAGCAAAAAATAATTTACATTGCATTATGTGGAAACATGTCATTCATTCCAAAAAATTGTATCGATTGTAGGATGTATATTTATTTCATGCACAATATTTTATCATGGTTTGTCAGGTATTTTTGGGTTAGAGCACATCATTGCTTTAACTTCTATTCTTCATATTTCTTATTTGTAGTTTTGTGTCTAACGAGACATATTTGATTCTAAATGACTGGCAAAATTTCAGCCATTTTCACAAAATAAACACAAGAGAAATTTACTTCAAGTTCTAATTAATTAGTCATTAAACATGTACATTGTGATAGCTAAAGGATATTTTATCATTATTTAGTAAAAAAGACAACAGTGAGACATTTATTTTTACACTTTAATTTGAACTAGCAACTGTGATTCTAAAGTACTAACTACAATTGAAAAGTGATTAGCATGTCTTTTTTACCATTTGTATTTGCTAGGTCGTCCATATATTTACCATAAACCACCACAAATCTACCTTTGTGTGTGTGTGTGCATATATATATATATATATATATATA
>QKMX01351451.1:23638-37990 GCA_003401595.1 Venustaconcha ellipsiformis
GTCTCTCAAGACAGGTGGTCTCAATAGCAGTGGTCTTTCAAAACAGGTTTCACTGTACTAACCATTTAATATAAATGTTTAAATCTAATTTTTTTTAAAAAACAATCCCAATATTGATTTGTGATTCTAATTCAGTCAGTTCTGCTCAGTATTTGAGGCACTTAATATATATATATACACACACTCTAATCATAATGTTAAAAAAAAACAAACTACCTACATACACAATTTTAAAACCAAAGCAATTGGAAACAATTTTATTGTTGGCCTTAAATTTTAGAGTGAAAATGCTGCACTTTGTTCTTAGGAAGGCAGAGCTAACTTATTACCTTCATATACACCACCCTTTTGAGGTACTGCTTCTTCCTCATGGGAGGGACCACAGCTTATTCTGTTGTTTTTCCTCTTGAGGGAGGAACCCAGGATTGATATCTCTTTAGAATTGATGAAATTGGACTGAACATTAGGGATCCTTGAGCTCCATGAGACTTACAAACCAAGTTAGTCTCAGAACAGGGGGATTCTTTCTTTCCGCAAAGTGAAAAGATTTAGACCCTTACAAGACAACAAAGATGGTCCTTTCTCCACCCCACCCCCCTTTATATGTGCAGCATCTTGCTGCCAAGTCCCACACTTTATCTGACCACAAACAACAGACCGGAAGTTGTCAGTGCACGCCACTCTTGTGTTTATAAAGCCAGGGATATGAGTGTCCTATGTCCCCCCCATTTCCCTGCATCTTGCAACCTTAAACTCTAGAACAGCAATATTTATAGGAAAAATACAAAATCCAGAACAAAGAAAGGAAAGGAAAAAACATCGAAGGGGATGCAATTCACCAAGGCATAAACTTAGCTAGCATGGTGCAAAACCTCCTGATTTAACATATCAAAGTAAAAATAACACTAAAATGCACTAAGGACTATGGAGACTAATACTCTTTCAAAACAAAAGTATAGGTGGAATGCTGAAAAAAAAAATGTTTCAAAGCAGAGAACAAAGGGACTTTTTGATGAATGAAACTGCACACATCAAAATGTCCAAGAAAAGAGGACAGTAACCAATATGTAGGTTGCTGACTTTCTTGCAATACGTATGTTTTTATGAAAACTCTTCAAAATACACATACAGTAAATAAATTATTTTGAATCGGTTGGCCAGTAAAATATGGCAGCTCAAATTTCCTGCAATGCATCATTTCCTGTAACATAGATTGTTGGCCTGGTAATACTGGGGTAAAAATACACAAACTAGGTTCACAAAGACAGTATGTGAATGGGACTGAGTAGATATTTGCATACTAACACTAATATATAAAATTAAAAATATGATTGTTTTGGCAATGGTCATTTGCCAACATTCCTCATTTCATGCATAATTATAAAAATCCTTGACAAACAAAACTATGGCTAATTCTGATGCAGCATGCAATCTTGTTATGTTATATGTATTGTAATGTAATTATGCATACATCATGCTTCACAAGGTACAGAGTCACTTCATATTTACTGTAAACTTTGTTTTAGGTGTGTTGTAATGTACAAGTAGTTATGCATATACTATGCTTCACAAGGTATGTTGAGTCACTTTATGTTTAAACTTTGTGTGTTATAATGCAGTTATGAATACATTTCATTTCAAAATGTTTAAAGTGTCACTTCATATTTACTCTAAACTTGTTATACGTGTGTTGTAATGTATTTATGCATACATTATGTTTTACTTCATATGTATGGTAAATTTTGTTATATCTGAGTTCATTTTGACCAGTTTATATGCAGTACAAACTGTAACTATAATGTCACCCAAACTAAGTCATCTTTGGAAGGTTTATATGCAGTACAAACTAACTATAATGTCATTCAAAGTAAGTCACCTTTAGAAGGCAATCTGATTTAAGCATAGCTTCAAAGTGCAAATGATCATTTTACATCCTTCACTGGATGGCTGCCAAAACCTGATGCTCACGGACAGTTTCTAATCTCAACAGTAGAAATTGGCAACTCATAATTGCACTCTAAATTAAATCTTACACATGGTAATCTGCAAGCATGAGAAAGAATAGACACAATGCAGCTTCCCACATTTTGCAAGGAGGCAAGAGCTAAAATGGCTGCTAACATGCCTGACCAAAAGGGTATGGGTCTGAATCCTACCATCAGATCAGACCAGGTTGTCTACCATGATATCTCCTTAGGCAAGGTACTTAACTCCAAATAAACTAGCTGTGTTTCTGTGCCAAACAACACCACATCAAACCCAAACCACTAATTCTGTATAACAAAATTGATGAAAGAGCTACTAATAGAATTACATAAACATTTATTATGGTGTAAAAGTAGGTTTTCAAAACTACTCATCGGTTTTCTCATTAGTATCAAGCAGTGAGGTTATGAACCTTCTACTTTTACAAACTGTTGTGTATGTGTGTGTTTGTCATTTTAAATTTTAACATAGCTTTAACAATTTTTTAGTCACATTGCTATGATGTCTGCTGTTTGTCACTTTTTACAGTGATGTCTAGCGCTGAGGCATCATGCCACAGACATCTTGCATCGTGTCCCACCCTGTCGAATTATCCTGACACCAGGCTGACCAATTCTAACACTAATCTCTTAATGCTGTGCACCAAAAGAGGAAGCTGTTAGTATCATTGTTATAAGTCTTTGATATAACACAGCTGGGGTTTGATCCCATGACCTCCTTCAGCCGAGGCAGATGCTCTAACCACTTAGGCCGTCAGAGCGATTTACAAACTTAATATGAACCATCTACTTTTACATCACTCAGGTTTTCTGCACCAAAATGATTTTTTATTTTCCAGTCCTCCATAAGATTTGATGGAAAAATGACAAATTACAAGAATCATATTTAAAGTCTGATACTTCAATTAAAGATACAATACAATACTACAGTTGAAGGCAAGTGTTCAAATATCTCTTAGTTACCAGACTCCACCACAACTACTGACGTAATAAGACAATAAATGCAAAATTGTTCACAGTAAAGTTGCTGTGGAAAAATAATGTATTTTCTCTAACAAAATATTTAGTTTAGTTTTAATATCAAATTCCAGGACATTTTATGACAAAGAGCAATTTTTAAGGAGTTTTTCAGGATATTTTCACCGAATTAAAATTCCAATTTGATTCCTGGACCTCCATAAAAATCAGGAGGGCATAGGAACCATGAACACTAAACTTTTTGTCACATTGTTGTATAGACCCAACCTTACATTTCTGAATTTGAGCAAACTACTTTAAAACACAACATACAGGTTGTCTTATCATCAATCAAATTACTTACAGCTACTAGGGAATCATCGATGATATGATCTCTTCTGACACGTATCCTGAGAAAGGGCATGGGAGGTATTCTGTGAATCAGGGACTGTAACATGGCAGCCATTGATATTCGCTGCTCAAACATCCGCACACGATTGTCTAAATACATACTTGTATGCTTCGATGCAGTTGTCAAAATAAAATGGTGATCCACAAAGGAAAACTTTGAATTGTTTTCAATGTTGTATTTATAATCTGTTTCTATATGTATATACTCGTTCAAGGTTTCATTCACAAAGTCTTCATATGGAACTATAGGTTCTTTGCAATCTAAATGTGAAACTCCAAGTTCCTTCCCAAGTGGGTCCTCTTTCTGTTGGCGAGATTCCTTGGATTCAAAACCCATTGCTGCTGCACCGATCATTTCTTGTACCATTTCTACAGATTCTGACTCAGTATCCATGACCTCTGGTTGTTCTCGCTTTCCTCCATACAAACTAGCATAATATAGAATCTTCATTACTCTTGTTGGTCCAGTTATGTGCTCTTCATCATTGATAAAGTAGCCATGGGACCAACGTGTTTCATTGTCAATTAATTTCACAGTAATCAATTGCTGTAGGGACTGAACAAGCTCACTCACATGTTCAACCCCAAACTTCGACCACACCTTCGCCAATTTAACTCGTCCTTCTATTGGAAGGTTGGTGAAGGCTTTGCAAAACTCAGGAAATGCATTTTCTATGTATTCTGGACTTTGAAGGAATGGAATTTCCATAACAATAATAAAAATGTTAACATAGTTGGGGTTTTGTTCCAGTGGTTTTTCATACTTCAATTCAATGTTAACTGTTCGAGAAAGTGCCTGTAATGCATTGATCAAAGCATTCTGAAATGGGTGTCCTTGAATTTCTGATAATGCAGTATATGCTCTTTTCAAGGAAGGAACATCAACGGAAATCTCTTCAGTAAGTAAATAATTACGATATCTGATTTCTTGATTAGGGCTTTGAATTGTCTCACCTGATTCCTCATCTTCCTTTTCATCAACATCTTTATCATCATCATTACCCATTGAACGTAATTCTTCTTTGGATAAACCTAATCCAGGTTTTTTCCTAAAACTCATACTTAATGAATCTGGATTGCTGAAAACTGAACCAATGATCTTTATCAAATTTGACCAGTCATTTTTTGCTTCACATGAGCTGATGATTTCCTCCAGTATTTCTTCAGTCAGGAATTTTACTTCAGCTGTAAAAAAAAAAAAAAAAAGAAAAAAGAAAATATACCCAAAAACTACTTGTAAAGGTCATAATGAATTTATTTATTACCAGTTGGAATGAATGTGAACTTAATTCATATCAAAATGTGTGGGCTGCAGTAGCAGGATTTGTCCATGCCGAGTAAGATACAGTCTGGATTTTGCTTCAAAATCCTTTAGACAGCCAGATTTATGTAAGTACAACATACATTGACCCCTTCTGCAGACATGCAAAAAAATAATTCTAAGTTCAAGGTTTTGTCTAGAAATATTTGAAATACTATTACAACCACATGAAAATATTATTAGGTCATCAAAATATGAATATATAAAATGAACACCTAATTTCACTTGCTTGCCTGAAGTACTTTTTAATGAATCATGCTAACAAGATTTTCATCAAGAAAACCAAGTCTAATATGGATATAAAATATTGTCTAAATTAAAAGGTTTTTGCCTAATTGTAAAAGCATCTGTAACTTTTGGGACTTAGTCCTGAACTTTATAAGTTTCTTCCTTACCCCAAAGCCATAAGTAATGTTCAGCAACTGTAGATGGTGAAGAACTTGAGTTGTTGCATCCAAATAATAATCCTGGTTACTGATACTAGTAGTTTTGATTTCTTCTGTCCTATAACTAATGTCTTCCACATCAATACATTGAACAAAGAAATCTGTAATAATTTTCATTCTTTTCTCAGTGCTGGTTCATTTATATATGAAAAATCACCTTCAAGTGCTACTACATAGATATATTGCCATTCTTTTAATATGTATTGTCATTCTTGCAGTAGTAAAGATATCAATACAGTTTGGCACTTTTTTCTGCTACAACTAGCCAAATGACACTTAAAGTCTTTTTTAGCTTAAGACAGCAGGATTGTGGATGTACTCTTAATGTATTACGATGTGTATTATGATGAGGTAATATATATATTCAGAAGAAATTCTGTGTGTATGCAGAAGAAACTGAAAAAGTACTGGCATACATTGCTGTTGAAGAAACTGAAGCAAAAATCTTATATTTTTGGGCAGTGATGATACAAAAAATGAGAGTGATGACTGTTGGTGTATTTGACTCTAAAGACAATGAATCAGAGTTTGTTTAGTACTGTGACACACAGACTGACATAGAAGATCCATCAATCAGATACGGTTTGTTTAGCACTGACATACCAATCGAATTAGAAGATCCATAAATCAGATACATACAGACTTTGTTCACCACCATGACACAGATTGCCACAGAAGATCCATAAATCAGATACATATAGACTTTATTTAGCACTGTGACACAGATTTTGACAAAGAATCCATAAAACAAATGTATAAAGAGTTTGTTTAGAACTCTGACACACAGACTGACGCAAAAGATGCAAATACCTATATTGTGGAGTAAGAGAACATGAAGGAACAATGATACATTAAATGTTTGTATCAGTTTCAACAGTAATTTTTTAATATTTTTAATACATAGAAAATACTCACACAGCTGTATTGTTTTTCTTGTCTATAGCCTAAGTCTTATTTAAACACATGTCCAAATTTGTATTTCTGGGCCATGCAAGGTTCATGAACAGTTGGTCTCAAGAACATGTTAGTACCAATGTCTTTTTAGGGATAATCAGGTTAATATCTGACCAGGGTTGTTTGATTCAAATCAGATAATTCAAATCACTCCACACAAAAAAATCATAAAATGTCTTACATCTGAGAATAAACTATACATATTTTGCGACCTAAATCACCTGTAAAGAGCATTAGAATCCCTAAATTCAATATGTGAGTGTAAATAAACAAATGATAAATCTGCTGAAATAACTGTAATTGTGTTTGAACATTAAATTCCCAAAATATTAAAAATGCCAGTCTAAATTCTTAATAAATAAATATAGGATGATCCGATCAGTTCAACTAATCACAATTGTCAATTGTATGTTTGAAGTTAAAATATTTATTAGCAGCTTGTTCATCCACAAGATATACATTGGAATACTGTCAATGACTGCCTTCAATTCAGCTGGAGAATCGGTTGATTCTTCTCAAAGTGTGTAAGGAGCATAAGGGCTCTATTAATACTGGAATTGCAGACATAGGTGAAGAACTTGGGTAAGAAAAGGAATGCTGAAGATGATCAAAAAAATGATGCCAATTGCAGTGGCTCTTGACTAGGCTAAAAAATGCTTGTTTCCAGTCAGCTGACCATCCCCACTTTTTGTCAACCCTAGCTCTTTACCACTGGTTTAGCAGAGTACTTTAAGTGCTTAGTATACAATATATACTAATCATTATAATATAAATAATGTTTAACATTTTTAAAAAAAAGTTTTTAAAAATCCTGAAATTGATCTGTGCATCTAACTGAGCCAGTCTAGCCCAGTACTTGAAGTGATTCATACATTATATATAATAATCATTACAATATATGTGATGTTTCAAACAAAACAACCAAAAAAAAACCTATCTACCTACTCTAACTTTAAAATCATTGTAATAAGAAACATATTTGGGGACAGGGCCTAAGGTCCAGAGTATGAGCTGCACGATCAATGAGGTGCTGACATATCATACAAGCTTGAAATGGATCTAGCAGCTTTATCACAGCTCAATGTGATCAACAAATTTCAAGATGTGTGCCAAGGAAGCCCTCACTCCTGTTCACTTCTTTGCCAATATACTTAATTCCAGGTGCTTGGGTATGAATCTCACAGTGAGCAAATATACTGCTATGGAATACTGCAGTCAGCATTATTCCACCTCCATGGTAACAGTAGTAAACTTGACAATCCAAGCCAAACCCATCAAGCTTTACATGCATGATGCTGAGCTTTCGAAGGATGTGTCTCCCATTACCAGGAGGAAATCTCAAGCAAAAGACCTGGAATCAAGGAACTCCGCAACCAATCTGAATTGTTGTGGACAGTTGCCACTAGTGCTGGTGTTGAATGCATATTTGCTACATTTGGATTGATTTATTCCATGTTGGAAACAGGCTTGGCACTGAGAAGGCTGGAAAATTTGTGTTTGTTTACAAACTGTTAAACACAAAGCACCTATCCTAAATCTGAAATGTGTAATAAAAATGTAGTATTTAGATTCAAAATCTGATTCAATTAAAAGAATCTGATTTTTAATTTTTTTAATCATGATTTTATGCAAAACCTGTATTTGACACAAATATTTGATTGCCTTTACCAAAAATCTTTGGCAAATAAAGTCATCAAAGTGGATATAGTACTGTAACAAATTTGACCTAAATTAGGACAACATCCAAGAAATATTTCTGTATTTTGTGAATAAAATGACACAGCATGAAATACTCACTTTCATTTGAAAATAAAATTCTTGTACCAATATCCACTAATTATTATCAGTAGGTACATGTATGGCCAGTGTTAGGCTACAAGCTAAACAGTTTATATCGTGTTAAAGGAATAAAAGGCTTTCTTTAACAGTTCAGAATTATGCATGTCTATACTGCTTAATTTATATACTTTATGGAGTTTTACTAATAATGAGCTATCAATCTAGGAAAAATATAGTATTCACAAAATATGCAAGAGCTTAAAATCTTTAAGTGTATTCTGCATAATCAACTTGCATATAGTGACTATGTGAAAGTTACATTCAAGCCCTGAGACAAATATGTTGGTATGTACATCACTTTAACCTAAAGTACAGAATCAGCTGACAACATGTGGCTAAAAACTGCAAACACCATTTTTTTTAGTATATTATGTTTCTTCGATAATACTTACCCAATTATAACACCTTAGGAGAACTACTACTACTTTGCAAATCCAGCCCTTTCAGAAAAAATGTTTAGCTTAAAAACAAAACATTTCTGCTCACCTTGGTCAAGCAAAGTGATTTCCCTTTGGCACAGGAATTATTGGCAAATCCTGTGAATATCTCAGGCTGGGAGTGTGTATGTGCATTATAATTGGGTCAACATTATTGATAAAACATTTTACTAATAAAAATTAGTTGCTTTAAAATGTATAACCCAATCAAAATACTTTAGGAGAATAGGTATGAGGTGGAGGGAGATACATTCCCTTACCCCCGAAAGGCTATCTCTGGTTCCCTAAGATATACTGCGCTACAGCTATAGGTCCCACCAGATCAAGTCCTTTGGCATGAAAAATCTCTTATATAAAAGCTGAAGTATGTGGACTCCAATCTCCATTTCATGCCATGGATAATATCAGGGAACAGTTTCAATAAAATGATATGCATGTGGCAACTGCTCCAACTCTAGAAGCCGAAATACATAACAAATTTATCTGAACAGGTTATTTCTTGATTTGCAGCATGTATAACCCACTTTATCCAGGATTTAAGTGTCTGTGCTGATATATCTTCCTGTTCTTGTTTGAGAGGCAAGACGAGGCATTATCTGCATTGATGCAGTGGCTCTGTTCTTTTTAAATAACACTTCAGAGCTTGCATAAGATCTTGCATGTGGCCTTGAGCTGACATGTCAAGAGGAGACAGTGCTTTCATTATAAAAGCCTGGATTCCCAATGATGGGAGTTTGTTCTCATGGATGAAAGATGGTACCATCATGACCCATTTTGTTGGAGTTCAGGTCTGCTGATAGGGCATGTATTTCACTGATTCGCCATCACTAATGAAATATGGAAGCAGGTCTTCTATGAAAGGTGAGTCAATGATATCATTGAATATGGTTAAAATGGTGTTCTGTTCAGCCATGTTGGTACCCATTATAAGTTCCACTTTGGGTACAGACCCAATGTTTTTGGCTTTGTATAATCAATGTTCGAGAGAACATCGGATAAGTCTTTGTTTTGTCCAATATTTTTTCTTCCACAATGATGCAAGGTGTCTGCAATTGTAAAGTGGTAACCTTGTATTGTAATTGGTGCTTACTTTATCTCTTCAAAAACCAGAGGAGAATCTTTACTATATGAGGTGTAGATACCGGCAGGGGTTTAATGTTTTTATGGAAACCACTGTGAGAAAATTTGGCTTTTGCCTTCATATGCTTTCAGAGTGGAGGACCTTTGTGCTTAATCGATTCTCTCCAGGACTGTTTTTTGAGGGCCTGTTTATAATATGATGCAGACATGCAGGTTCAGTAGCTCTGGACTAGGATGAAACAACTGCTGTCATGGTTGTCTGAGCTGATGAGGGGGTATCTTGATTTTCCTGGGAATTTCTGTTGTGAGATTGATGAGGTCATTGATCCACAACTTCTCCCTCTGAGTAGAGCAATCAGGATAGACGACACTTTGATTCCCTTGTTTCTGTATCACCTTTTGTATTAGAGGTGTTGGAGGGTAAGCATATGTGTCCAGTCTGTTCCAATTTATGGAAAGGGCAATTGATGCTCAGGCTTTTGGATCTGGGACTGGTAAAACAAAGGTTGAGTCAGGTATTCCACCTCGTAGCAATTAGATCCACCAATAGTCAGTCCCACTGGGAATATGTCTGAGTGAACCAATGGAACTGAACCATTCTGTCTGTATTAGTTGACTATTCCAGTACAAAGAACACGTTAGTATGTTTAGTCCACCCACAGTAAGATGAACTTGGACATAAATTTGCCACTGAATACACTACTTTAGAAAGTCCCAGACCAGGATTAAAATATCTGGGGATTGGTTCCACCTTGTTGTTTGTGATAAGTCACCACCAAAGGGTTGTCAGATAGGAAGAGAACTCCCTTTCCATTTAAGTATTCCTGCCACCAATGAAATGCTTTCAAAATGGCCACCTTCCCTAACATATTGATATGCAGAAGCTGTTCCTGGAGAGACCACACTCTGCTGGCTTCCTGAAAAGATAGTAGGAATTTAATGAGGTTAGGTTGATGTTCCTCCTACCAAGATCTGTGGTAAAGATGGTGTGAAGGTATGTCATTTTTGGAGAAATGGAGGCTGACGTGGCGAGAATTGTTGATGAAAATGATTGATCCCTCTGTCTCTTATCCACTTATGTTTGCAAAAAAACTGTCAGTTTTGGTGGGTGTAACTTTGGTAGGACTGCTTCCCAAAAGTCTGTGTCCTAGATGAGTCCCTGCATTTTTTGCAGACTTCCCTGAAAGCACCTGCACTGATGCTAAGGTTGAATGATGAAGGAACTGGTCTTCTTGGTAAACTGTTTGTGGATTTCATCAACCTGGCTGTTAAATAGATTAGAAGATAAAGAGGTTGTGATCATAGCTTGGCTTTATTAGTTATTCTTAAGGAAGACAGAGGTGGAGAGCACTGCAACTCATCATGCCAGCTGTAAATCCACAGATGCTGTAACAGCAATGGACAGGGTTTGTTGAGCAGCTCTGTTTAATATTCTGGCCATTCTGGAGACTGACTCCCATGCATGTCCTTTGGGATTCTGAGTAGGAGAAGATAAGATGGAGGATTGCCACAGATACCAAGTCAAACAAAAAGCCCATAAAAACAATACTGTAGACCAGTTGCTGAGCATCAGTAAAAGGTGTCCAATCCATACATATGCAATGGCTTTGCCATCCCCAAAGCTGTGATATCATGATTGACTGTTTGGGTGTCCATTTGCATACTGGGGTATGGAACTTGTAGAATTGTGAAAAATTAGGTGCTATGTGTGTCAGGTTGATCATGTAAGAGCATGTATAGATCAAGTTCGACATACAAGACAATAAGTGTTCTTCTGGTAATTTATCATGTATTATCTGTTACAGTTGTGACCCATTTTGATCTCTTGTATATGGCCTAGTCTAAGTGCAACGAAAGTAAGATATCTTTGTGGGGAGAGCATCATCCAGTTCATGATAACGAAACAGGATACAGATTGCTTTATCCACATAACTGATTCATGCATCAGCTGTGCAAGATTGTAATTTTGGCTGTTTTGTCAGCTCTTTCTCTCGCTGTATGGCAATAGATGTGGTGTCGAACCCTGAAGTGCAAAGGGCTATTGGCTTGCCAATAAGGATGAGTCCTGAGTGAGAAGAATGGTGATCACAAACAGTCTGTGAACATGAACATTTTCTGCATTTCGTTGCTGACATACTATTTGTTGATTTATATCCCCTACCTGTACTAAATTCCCACACAGAGAACATGTCAGCATGTATACTTATGGTGTCTTCATCCTTTGACGAACATTTCTGCACTTTCCACTTTGGAGCCCAAAGCACAGTATTCTACTGACCTTCAGTCTTATGCTAAAAGAAAGTCGCATATGTAAATAATTTCACAGTCATAACATACTACACAAGTGGGGTGATTGTTGGTAGCATTTATCAATCATTTGCAAAGTTTACATCAAGAATTAACCATGGTCTAACCTGCAAGATAAATAGAGCAAAAGATATAAAAGTGTAGCCCTGAACCTTCCCTTTAAATTGTGTTACCTGAAAATTAGTGCTATCAGGGACCTAATGAAGGAAATGAAGCATCAATATATATCAATTCACAATGCTACCTGAAGGAAGGCTCAATGTTGGCCTGCACAGGTAAATTCATTGAAGCTTGGTGCACAGACACTATGACTACATTGGTACAAAAAACTTGCATGTGTTTATCCAGTAGTAGCAAAATTATAGATATGTAGAGTTTTATAGCACACTACAGACTTGTATGCATATATAAATTATAACCATAGCCATAACTATCATGTTTTAAGTTGCATAGGTTACCAATGCAAATATGTAAATATTATTAAGTGTATGATGAAGGCAAAGTGATAAATTGTTAAGGTAGAACTTTCTTGTCATTGGAAGTAAGAAAACTTGGAAGTATTAGATGGAGTATACTTCCCTTCTGAAGTGAAATCTCCAGCTTGTAAGTGCAGAACTTCCCAAAAGTTGGTAAAGGAATTTGTGAGGTCTATCATGACGAGAGCAGAAGTAGCAATTTAGATATTAACATGATTTGCCACCAATCCATGTGCCAAGGGAAGGTCAATCTGACTAACTACCACCTAGGTGAGCAGATAACAGCTTTTATTTAAAGCTCACTTTCATCCTACTGTTTTTCATTTAAGATCTCAGAAATAAAATCAAATTTACATTTATCACTTGTATTCATAGGTTTTCATTTAAGATTTCAGAAATAAAATTGACTTTTACATTTATCATTTGTATTCATTGTTTCCTTTCATTTTCACTGGCGCAATTTGGAAAATTAATGCATTTAACAAAGCCTGGTTTTCTATCTTCAAGAGTATTAAAGAGAACTACCACCTTTGTTTCTTACCTTTTTAAAAATTTGCTTAAAAATAGCCAATGCATCAAATGCAAAAGGCAGAAATGAAGTTAGCAATGCATAAAATGCAACCATAAATGCATTAAATATCAAAAAATATATGCAAAATACATTTCAGCAAATTTATTTCTTATTTTGCGTTGCTCAAAAAAAAATTTGCAAAGATACAACCACTGGTGATGATGTCATTACATCAATGTTAGTTGTTATGTTTGCCTCTACAGAATAATATTACAGCTTATAAGAATTGAACCACTGTCTAACGTAGCAAAGAATCTGATCCTGGATTATCATTTCAAAGGGCTTTCAACATTGGAAATTTAACAGTGGACTGAAAATAACCAATTTTTAAACCATATCATGACATGCATGTTTTTATAATCCATTTTCATTTATCACTCATCATTCTGCACTGTACTTATGGACTCCTTATTTTTCAAAATGCATTCCTTGTTTTGTTTTCATTCATTTTGTATTTTGTTTGCATTGTACTTTTATTCACTTGGAAAATCACCCATTTTAGATTCAATAATTTAACAGATGAATTTAAACCATATCATGCTGTCCCACGCAAGATACATCTGCAGATCAAGATGATTCTAAAGCTTAAATGAATGCAACTGCTGTCATGTTTTTATTTGAATATATAAAACATATCTTTTGTTTAAAATGGTGACAAAATTTTGATGCAAACATTTACCTGTGGGACTCTGTTCCTTGGCAGGTGTCCCTATTGGCATATTTGATGGAAAAAGTGTTTGGTTAAATGGCACATCTGGAAATTTTGATGAAGATGCCACAGGGGAAGTCCGAGCTATTACAGCATTTGTGTGATCTTCATCATCCTCCAAAGTCTTGGCCATTTTGCATTTCTGGCCCTCACACAGAGGTGCTTTGGTTTTCAGTAAGTTCAAGGCATGTACAGCTAGTGTATTTTTGTCTTTGTCACGCAAACAGAACTGTGAACTCGAGGCACACATTTCATTGTTGCATTCTGGTTGTCCACATCCAACCGTCAATTGCATAAAGTATGCCTCGATCATTTTTGCTGCAGCCCGCTTCCTGAAAAAAAAAACAACATAGTTTTGACTTTCAGAATGTACATATAATTAAATTACCTAATAAACCCACTTAAAAGCCAAGTCCAACTGTAAACTGTACAGACCCAGATCTGCTGTCTCATACTGCACTGGCAGGTCTGGGTCTGTACAGTTTGTTAGAAATTGTCAGTAGAACAAAAACAACACAGACCCTGATCTGCAGGCACATTATGATACAGCAGAACAAGATCTTTTGATGTTTGCAGTTTGCAAGTCATGATATTAAGTACATGTGCTAATGGTTTTTTAAATTAGTGAAGGTTTTACTTTTGATAAGCACTAATTGTAATATCTGCCTTTAGAGTAAAAAATAAGTCTGGGTCATATCTACATTTCTTGTAAACACAACAACTTTTTAACTGTTTCTGATACTGTGCTAAAAGCTGACAAGCCAGGATTGCAATAAGATTTCAAAATTTCTCTGACCCCAGCAGCCCCTACAAATTGGCACATGATGCCCGATAAACATAATTGTGTCCTTTTCCAGCT
>QKMX01351458.1:0-13063 GCA_003401595.1 Venustaconcha ellipsiformis
AAGAGAGAGAGAGAGAGTAAGACAGACAGACAGACTGACAGAGAAGATTAATGTCAGTCATCAAATGTATACATATCTTATACTTTAGAAAACACTAATATTTGTTTCACTTCCTTTTTATATATTATAGTCCTTATTCAATCTGAGGACAAGGGAATGCAAAACTATCTTCATTCCTTATGACAACATTAATGAATAAAAATTTCTGGTAAAGTACGTAAACATTTTTTATATATATATATATATAATATCATAAGATCTTAAAAATAATTTTTTCTTCTTAAAACTGTCTTCAATGGCTATGACTATATTAATTCTAACTATTGCATATTCAAGTGCCTTTTTGGCTGCAATGAACTCTGAATTGTCTCCCTTGTCTATGATGCTGACAGCATCCTGATTTACAGTCTAAACAATAATTCATGAGCAAATTGTTGAGACAGAAGTAACTCTGTTGACTATTTGCACAATTAATTTGGTTAGTTTGAAACATACATGTTTCATATTGTTACTCACTTTCATGTTTTAGGAATATTTTAATACTTTAATAACAATCATATCAATCAATATCTCTTGTTCTTGTCTGTAAGCACAATACATACAACTATATACCAGTATATAATGAATACATGCTGGAAAATTAGGAATCTCATTTTCAAGACCATCTTGGTGTCAAATCATTTTTAATGTAAGAAATTAGTGTCTTATTTTGCTTTATTATCAAATCTGTCTTAATATCAAGATGTTAAAGCATATAAATAAAATAGCGCAGCTGATTAATATAAAATTCAAGGCATGCATACACTGCTGTTCAGAATCTTTAAATATCAACAAATCACCATATTATTTGAAAAAGAGAAGTAATTCTGAAATTGTATACTTGGGAAATTCTCACGTCAGGAAATCTGAAGTTTGCAAGTTGCTTGGCTACTAGTGATGTTCAAAATATTCATGAGTTTATGTTCAGGTCTTAATGCTTTATGTTTACAGCTTTTATACTATACAAACTTGCCACAGTACATATATAAATACTTTGTTCATGTTTACTGCATGCTTCTGTTACAAACATGTCTAAATCCATTCATCTCACAATCCTTATTTTATGATACATAGTTCAAGTTTGTCACTTCCATCTAGTCACTGTCATGGTCAGTCTTGCATATGTGATACTGTAATTGCTTACTACAATCAAGCAAGTTTCTGCCAAGTAGGAATAAATGTTTATATTTACTTATCAGTTACATTTTAACTGTAATATATTGGATCTGCTGACTTTCTAGTCTTAAAGTAGCCCAGACAGTTGATTAATCCGACAGGCGATAAATCTGACAGGCAATAATAGGTTCCTCCCTAAATGAATGCTGGCCAGCAAAACTGTCTTCCATTTTTAAGTCCAGCTCAATCGGATCAGCTTGCAGACTACTCTAAAAAAGTTGGTTTGTCAAAGATTGTGTTGAAGCATATAATCAGAATAAGTAGGTGATAACTTTTCAGTTCAAAGTAATTTCAATTGCCAACTTTCTCTCTCCATTCATTCATGTACAATTGTATGCACTATCAACAAATTACACTGTGCATAGATATTTACAAACTTAACAATCATATCACATCTTAAAAAAACTACCTGTTACATAATTAAAAAACTACCTGTTACAATATTTAAAAAACTACCTGTTACATAATTTCCCTAACTCTTATCTGTCACTTCTTACTATTTTATATATCCATTCTATCTTCTATCTATCAATTGAAACCATTTATTTTTCCACATCTGCATATTTATATGTACTACCAGATAAATCTTTTTCGACAATGATACTTACTGTCAAAACATTTTAATGTTTTTAAGTATATAAAAAGAAAGTAAATGTGCAATTTATTTGTAAAATAACTATTATACAATTTCAAGACAACATACCATATTATTTTAGCTATTATTTTAACTATTGTTTTGACATTATTTTGGCGTATTTTAGACAACCTCAAATATTCCAAAGGAAAATTCAATTTTCTAATCCACTTTGTTCAGCCTGTCAGGAATATCAGAAAAATAAGTATACATTTTATACATCCATTTTATAATATCTTGAAAAACAAAAATGTATACTAATTTCTTTAAATCAACCTTACCTTACCATGATGTTGCTCATTTTCATGATATCTATGCAAAATTGGAGGCTCCACACAATAGTGTATATGGTAACATCTAAAATTTAAATACAGGTAAATGTTAAGGATTGCTAGTATATTGCTACTAACATCTTTGGTAAGTGACAACATACTCAGGGTAAGACTGATATCTCTCATAAATCAGGAACTCTCGAAAGATCCATATTCCATCTCCAACAACACTGTCATATCGGTTCTCATGTCCACACTTGTCGCTTTCACAGCCTGACTCCATACATGGAGCCTTTTTCAGCTTCCTGGATTTGTTATACACACCAATTTCACCCATGCTCACTCTGCATAGAAACATATGTTTTTCATTCGTGTCCCTTTGCTGTCTTTGATCTGAAATATGAGACATTCAAAACATCATCCAAATACCCAGGCCTTGCATATTTCTCCAATAGGCAAAGAATACTGTCAACAAAACTTTACTGAGATTTGAACAGACATACAAACTTCAAACAAACCTACCAACCTCAAACATACCTCATTGGTAAGTTTGTCAAAATGTTTGTGTAAGTTTGACTAATTTTCAATCAGGTGCAATGAAATATCATTACTACTGTTATTAACTTGGAAAACTTGCAATTGCATTTGAAAAATTCATTAAATTGTGATCTGATGCAGTGAAGGCACCATTATGTTCAGCTAAATGTTTGTAAAGTACACTTGGACCTTAATAAGCTCCAGTTCCATTTTAAAATTTACAGTTCAAAAACCCCTTTGAGATCAGTGGCTATGATAGATATCTCAAATTGATGTAATCTTTCTTTTTTTAAAATTGCACATGGCATCAACAATTATACCATTGTGTGCAGATATTCAAATGAAGATAACTTGTCCATAAAACTTTTTCCTTTCCAGCATTTTTTTAGCAAGCATTACCAAAAGTCTGTATTTTTTTGTGTGTAAAATTTAAATTTGGGATTAAAGTTTGTTTCAGATTTCAGAGTGGAGGGATTTGACTGCAAAAAAAACCAAAAAACACTATGATATTAAAGAAGGAAAATATTTGGAATATCCCTCCTCCATTTGATCTTGTCAGCACACTGGAATGGTAAGGGTTTGGTTTTGAGTGCACTCTCTCATTTATATATATATACAGTAGAACTTCAATTATCTGGCACATAATTACCAACAGTCATGGTCTTGGTCCTATACCCTGATGGCTAATCAAAGTTCTACTGTATTGGTTAGAAAATTAGAATTCATCCACTATTAAGAATCAAACACAAGTCTCTACAGGTTGTACTGCACAGACCCAAACTCAACCATCAGGCCATTGTACATCAACATATTAAAAACAGGTACATATGTACATATTATAAGTTTTTGATGACCTGGTCTGTTGTTTAATACTTCTAATGTACATATTCTATTATCCATCTATTCTCATATCCATTATGGTCTCGGTCCCGCACCATAATGGATAATCAAAGTTCTACTGTATTGGTTAGAAAATTAGAATTCCTCCACTATTAAGAATCAAACACAAGTCTACAGTTGTGGCACACATCACCTAGCATGCACACGCCAACCCTAAAACCCTGACCAAGTGCTTATGTCCAATAAGAAACTGAACCCAGATGTAGGTACAAGTATTTTGTGCATAGCAAATACACTCACAAGGCTACAGAAGGGTTCATCTAGCCATCAGATAGCACTGAAAAAGCCATGAGTGTATATTACAGGAAGATGAATAATAATATGACATCAAAGGACATTTTGTTTTTAGTGAAAACCCCTTCTATAGGACCATCTAATCAGGAAAGGTAACTATAATATTTTCAATGTGACTACCATATACAGCAGATCTGCTCTGCACCATTTTCATTTATAACTAATGACATATGATAAGAAGTCTTTAAGTGATAGCTCCATGTTGATATTATGTCAATTCTGAAGAAGCAGCAATAACAAGATTTAAAAGGTAGCCAGCGTGGCCATAAAATTGGAGCTCTGATAAGCACCATTTTCATCTAGGACCAACTAGACATGATTAGATGTCTTATTTCATATCTGAGTGGCAGATTTCAAATTAGGATTAACTAGGCAAGACCAAAAAATCTTTTAGAGAAAAGCTCATGTTGACAGTCATCAATATAGATGAATAGCATTAACATGATTTTCAAGATAGTGCCTTTGTGGCCATACCAGATGTCAGATCGGCACCATTTTCATTTAGCACCCATCAGACACCATAATAGGTCAATAGGTCTCATAGTGAAAACCCTGTGTCAGTATAATAATCTACCCAGAAGGAGTACTTTACAATAAGATTTTCAAGATGGAAACTATGGTGGCCACATTGGATACACAGGGGTTCAAATCCTTGCTTACAATTTACCCATCAGTCATACATGTGCTTTAAAGAAATACAAGCAGGACACTTCTATCTCTTCTTGCATAACCTATTTTATAAACAACATTGATGTTTCAAGCTACACTTTGTTTAGCATTATTAATTTGGTACCAATGTTTAGCTCAGACATTTGACTTTGTATGCCTATACAAAGTTTGAAGAAGTCTTTTGATGAAAATCCAATGTTGAAGTGGGTAGTAATAACATTTTTAAGATGGCCACCATGATGGCCATATTGGATGTCTGAGTCACCATTTTCATCTAGAACCCAACTAGAACCTATAATAAAACGGTGGATAAATGTTTACAGGAATTCTCCAAGTGGTTTAGGATTAATAGAAATAATACACTTGTGAAAATATATGTCAGATGAAAAAAAAAGCGGAAAAAAGACTTTCCAAATATAAACAGATTTCATTACACTTCTAACAAGGCATGAATTACCAGTGTATTGGTCAGCTTTCGTAGAACTCTCTGCAAAGTAGACACCTTGTCCAAACATAGCTGTATCATTGGCCATTCTGAAGTCTAGTCCTTGCTTGACAATAGCATCAACATTTTCTGGCTTGGTACCATGAAACAGATAAAACTCATTGATTTCTGGGTATAATTCCTTTTCTAGCATACTGTTCATCCCAATTGATGTCTGCACCTGTCCAGATCTGACATTTGGGCACTTTTCTAGGGGTTCAAACAGACCTTTGACTCCTGCTTTGTGGAAGAGAGTCTGCTGGTACTGTACATATTTCTCATACAGGTCAAGATTTTCCAATCTTTGTACCTTTGTAACTTTGAGAGAGGTGTAATTAATAGCATCTAGGCCAGCTGCATCTCGACCATGACCAATCTTTTTTGCATCCCATGTCTTTTGAATAATGTTCTCTACAGCTTTGAAGGTGGCTGTGTCCACAGTAACAAGTTCATATGCTGGCTTCTCACCCCGTTTGATTCGCCAAGCTTTGACTGTCTTGCCTGACTTGAATTTTGTCCAATTTGTCGGAGTTGAGATCTCCTCTGTGTATTTCATCATGCAAAATTCCTGCGTGTTTCTGACTGGTGGGGCAGGGGCAGGGTTGGACACCTTATCTTCATGTGCTTTTGCAACCAACTCAAATGTCTGCATACAATACAAAGAAAAAAATATGAAACTTCTGAAGTAAAATTTGAGATTTGTTAATCTGCAATACTGCCTCATGGTGTTAATAATAACCTTTGCTGTTCTTAACTATTTTGAAATGTACCGGGATCTACTTTTTGTGAACTTATTGAAACATTCCAAGAAAATTCAGTTAAGGACGGGTGAGCCACAGTTGCACAGTGGTTAGCATGCCAGACTTGCAACTGAAAGGAGCAGGTTTGAATCCTACCCCTGGAACAGCCTGTGTCAGCTACTATGGTATGTCCCTGGACAAGGCAACTTACTCAGATTGCTGTGACACTGAATAAACTACTTGTGTTACTGTGTCTATCCATGGAAGCCACAGAATATATTACATTATAGCGAGGCTATCTTGTGATGAAAATGAAATTCATGATAGACATAATATTATTATAACATACAGACTCCATGACCATACCAACTGTATAACAGAAATGGGGTTATAATGAAGGACCTTAAAGTGAAGTAGTGATGTATATCCATCTGACACTTACCAATGTCACTTAACAACGAATGAGTAATACAAAGTATTGTTATAAAAATAACCTTAAAGTCATATTCAACAAATTTATTAAGCTCACTGAATTGTTACTGACATGTGTATTATTCTATGGTACATTATTTTCTTCACTTTTTTTGTACAGTTTGTATCTAATGAACAATCAGGCAAGATCTTCTATTTATTACACCTTAAAACAGATTGATTGGAAGAAATAAATTAGAAAAAAATTCCTTTTTGTGCTCTCTTTTTGAAACATTTTATTGTAAGTTATCCTTAGGCGTCCCTAAAATAAAATGATATATGAACAATGAATAAAATTCTACTGTTATTGTCATATCTGCATCGTTACTGAGAACTCATCCATCGTCTAACTTAAATTACAAATAGTCACATTGTAGGGAGTTATATATTTGCTTACCAACTGTCTGTATACCCAGACTCTATATATTTGTCATGTCACATTGTAGTGAGTCACTTCTTGCTTACCAATAGTTTGTCTCTGTCACATTGTAGTAAGTTACTTCTTGCTTACCAATTGTTTGTCTCTGTCACATTGTAGTAAGTTACTTCTTGCTTAATAATTGTTTATTTGTCAGTCATATTGCAGTGAGTTACTTCTTGCTTGCCAATTGAATAATTGTGATTGGTAATAATGTCAAAGAGGTAGCTATATTAATACAGTGGTAGTAATTGACAACATTTACCATGTTGTAGTTAGTAGCTATGTGCAAACAAGGAGGGGATAACTCTAATATGCTTTTAAAAATTAATGTTAGGCCCGGAGATCAGAATAGATCTCTTTCTGCATCCTACCCTGAGTTAAAGTGATAAAGTCTTACATGGAAATATTGGTTTTTATATTAAGTAAAATCCACAAACCTTGTGTATCTGGCATTATTTTAATTTTAGCCAGTGTTTTAAGGTGAGCAAGGGCTACATAAAGTATTTAGATTGCATTTTATCCTCTTATTCAGCCAAATACACTCTCTACACATACATTTTTTAAGATTTCTTTTTTAAATTTCAGCTGATGCACTTTGCATGAAATTGAGTTTTGAATTTAATGGGTCAGACATGTAAAAGAAAACTGGCCTTATACATTTAGTAGCCTTTCCCAGAAGGGGCAAAATGGTAAAGATATAATATTTGGGTCTCCATAGACAAGGTTTAACTGCTAGAAATAATTGCTTTCCAATATTGAAAACTTTCAGTCAACAGAAATATGACACATTTCTTTTTTAGAACTTGTTGAGCATTTCCTCAAGATGCAAAATCTCTTCTAGTTGTAGATAATGTGTTTAGCAATATAGATATCAAAACTGTAATCATTATATTATCACTAATTCACCCACCTGTCAATTAAACAAATAAATCACAAATCTTAGTGAATCACCATTCAATTCTATCACTGGAAAGGTGTGAACTATTATGTCACAACCACACTTGAAGCTTGCTCTTGCTCTTGGGCCAAATGGTTCATTTTCTAGGTGATAGTCACTGCATAACATATTTGATATATTCAAATGTAAAATAATCCTAACTTTACCATTTTTTTTCTTCAAATTTTCACCAGTTACCTTTCTATTCCCCCAGTGGGTGCCTACTCATATGCTGGATATTTTCCAGATTAAGCCGATGGATACAGTGAAGAGGATACTTACATTCATAAGGAGGTGTTTTATGGCATGACTTTATTGTAAATGAATAAGTATTCTTGGAGAAGCATTATTTATTCAAACATTTACCATCTCAATTAAATATATTCCCAAATCATATTAAGATTAAACGAATTGGTAATAGAGGAATGGAATGTGTGGTGAGTATTCAATCTTTACCATGGTTACCTATAAAGGGAGATAATTTAGCTGGAATCATTATATGAATTATAATGGCTAACCTTCAAGAGAGATAATCTGGCTATAGTCATGATGGATAAATCACTACCATAACAAGAAGCCAATACAACCAATGGTAAGTCACATCTAATTTCAATGCACAGATAATTAGTACACAGAAAATTAGAAATAAATTAGAATTTCTTATCAAGATAAAAATCAAGCTATTCCAGTGAAAGCCCATGCCTATAAGTAGTTTGCATTCCTTTTAACTTGGTCTGGTTGTCAATCAGCCATTGAACCCACCAGGTTGTCATCTGATTTACAGCAAATGAACTCACTAGGCCAGTTCATGTCAGTGATCCTTTATCTCAAATATAGAAGCTCAAGATTAATTGTGCATACCAGTCAAGGGCTTCAATGATATCTTAATGAAAAGGTTGCAATCAAAATGCCTTAAAAAAATGAAAGGTTCACAGAAACTGTTTGAATATCATGCAAAGAAGGTTTTATGAGGCATATGTTGGTCTGAAAGACTTTGAAGTATGCTAAGTATATCCCCCTCTTGAGCCAAGATGCCAACGCTTGAGGAGTTATGCCTCCATATTAAATAACCAAACTTAATTGCCTATAGGAAAAGCACTAAACAATAACTAATTAGTCCAAGTATGCTAAAAATCAAGAAATATGGCATCTAGAGACAAGTTGATCTCAGGCATCAGGGTGGCCAGTCACTGGTAATAATCAGGAGATTTGGAGAAGAGAAAATTTGTATCCTATCCCCTTTATTATACTACCTCTAAAACTGAGGGGTCTTCTGGCACATATCAAAACTGCACCTGTTGAGTGGGATTCAACTATATATCCTTTTGCCTATGATCAACTCTGCGTTGTGGCTAAGATTGATGCAGCTGAATAGAAGGTGGTGAGGAGAGCTATAGAGGCAGTTCTTGTGCTACCTGCTTCCAAAACTCTTCAATATTTCACCTAATCAAAATTTCAAGAAGCCCTCTGGGTGATGAATAGACCTGTTAATCAGCTTGGCAATTTGAGTAGTAGACTTTCATGCACATTGCCCAATTTTTCATCAACTGAAAACATGTACTGGAGAGACCCAATGATTGGTGAGATAGAAACTCCAGCAAAGCCAGCAACTGTGACATTGTCTCCTGCATTAATCTCAACATTAGTAACCCCCCTATTATTGACTGACATGAGTGAAACATAAGCATCTCTGATTTGCACTGGTCCTCTGTACCAGGGTTGCTGGAAATAACTTTCACTGTGAGCATGATCCTAGATGGGATGGTCCATCATAGTAACCCCCACCCCCGACTGGTAGTCAATGTCTTAGGATAAAGACTTAAGCATTAAAGTGTTCATCATAGTAACCCCCACCCCCAATTAGTAGACAAGGTCCTAGGATGAAAACTCAAGCATTAAAGTGTCAGCTTGCTTTGACTTTGCCTGTGTCTCCTTGCTTTTCAAACTTTTGTGCAGTACTGTGGATGAGAATCCCTCTGACCACTTAGCAAATAATGAATAGCAAAACTGAAAAACCCTTACCATCTTTGCTTGCTTATAAGTCAAGCCAAACTGGAAGTAACAAAGATCCTGGTCTGCCCTAGCATAATGTACTTGCAGATCAGGATCTATGTTGTTTGTTAAACTTATTTAACAAACTGTGCAGACCCAGATATTCTGGCACATTATGCAACAGCAGATCTGGGTCTGTGCAACTGCAGTCTGACTCAACATATAAGCAAGTATATATGGTACTACAAGCAAGGTACATGCAATGTGTCCTAGCTGGGCTTAATCCTCTTGCACTTTGACAATTTGGTTGTCATTCTCTAACTCAGATTGTTTTTTTTTTAAAAATGGGAAATAACAACCTATAAGTGTTCACTAAGAACAATAATATACTGAAACATTAATGTGAAAACATTATTTGGTATGTAACACTTCCACTTAACTTTCTAGATGAAACACATAAAATTATGTATCTCACCAATGATCTTACACATTATATATGGTGCCACCATATCAAAGGAGAGAGAGAGAGAATATACCTCCTAATCAGACAGCTCACAATATCAATAGAGGAAGCTAACTTTTCTAGTATGTATATACATGAGATGATAACACAACATCATCCATTTCCACTTATTATGATGAGTTCTCAATTATAATCCCAAACTGTTATTAAGTGCACAACATGAGTATTAAGTTGAATAAAGGACATAAATCAATAAGGGGCTGAAGTCAATAAAAAACTTAACATTCTATTTTAATCATTGGGGCAGTGAATATGGACACAGATCCACCCTGGCAATGAGACAGTTTTGTTGGATACATGCACCTAGAATAGTTACTAAACACTGTCATATCTGTATGAATAGTTACAGTTACCTTAAGTTAGGTACTGCAAGTCAAATTTCAACATAGGAAGTAACTTAAGAAGCTAATGCTGAAATCTATTAACACTGACCACAGAGATTAGAATGTGTCCATAAAACACAGATGCCCCTGCAAATATGATACAACTGAAGGGCAAATTTTTGCGACAAAACAGGTAAATAACTAAAAGAAATGTTAAGTTGGAAAGGAATGGAAATCAAACTTGACCTGAGTCTTTCATAATGTGAAGCCTTAGGATAAATGTGGCAATAATCCATTAAGTCTTTCAAAATTTCCTCACGAAACAAAATTCACAAAAGCAGTGACATGACTAAACTAACATTAGATAACACCATAAGCCCTCTCTGGTACAGGCATAATGATTATTATGATGCATGGTTACTTCAAAAGCTAATGTGCATTTTCCTGTAGAGAATAAGAGAAAAATCTCTGTGGTGGAACTACTATTTATAAAAATATGCAATTACTTGAAGGAATGATACATACCTCTATGGTTGATTTTAGATTTGGATCCAGGTTATAAATAACAATTTTTACTTCTTTCACACTGCAACTTGGGTTTTTCTCACCAAACTCTTTAATACATCTGTACAATGCCTGTGCAGACTGGATGGCACCAAAGCGAAGGTGACCCATTCCCAAGGTTGGAAAAGCAACAGAATTCATCCCAAGCTTACTTGCTTCTGTCAGTGACTTTGTAATCACTCTACAAAGCAGCTGAAAGTAGGGCATAAAATAAAATAAACAATACACAAACCTACACTAGTCTTTTGCTCCATATTAATAGAAAGAACCAGTTTGATACATCATAAGAGTATGTTGATGCCATCAGGCCAAGACATATATTGTGAGGCTGCATTAAGAAAGGGCTTCGACTCAACTCGGAACAAAGTACTCATCTGACCTTTTATTTGATATATCTTTTTTTATTTACACATTTATAAGGTAACAATTTCATTTATCCTTTGTAAAAAATTTATAAAGGTATTTGGCAATTTTTTGAAAGACCCAGCTGAAACCCACCCCAAAAAAAAGGTATGAGACATATAACTATGAATATATAACTATGCATTGATGTCAATGATCTGTCTTACATCATTGACATGGAGAGTTATTCTTAAGCATTTGATTTGTACTATTTTTGACTTAAGAGTGGATTTCAAATGCTGTCAAAAGAGAGCGGATTCAAAGCCTTCAAGGATAAAATCCCTATATTTTGCTTTCCAGATTACATGGATTGTTTTCCTTCCATTGATACCCAAGTTTTCACAGAGTTTGCATTATTGATTTCAAGTTATTCACACTGGCAAATTGACACTTGAACCATAGACAATCATCAGTTATGTTGTGACAAGCTCAAAGTACTAAGGTGGTACAGGGATACTCACAAGTAAAGACCTTTGAATAGCATGAGTTTTGCAAGCATTGATAAACGCCTTTGATTAGCAAAAGTTTTTTAATCATAAAGACCTTTAATTAGAATGAGTGTTGTAAGCATGAAGGCCTTTGATTAGCATGAGGTTTGAAAACATAGATAAAAGCCTTTAATTAGCATGAGTTTTGTATGCAAAGTTAAAGACCTTGAATTTGAGTATTTTAAGCATAAAGGCCTACAATTAGCATGAGTTTTGTAAGCATTGATAAAGACCTTTAATTAGCATGAGTATTGTAAGCATAAAGGCCTTTGATTACCATGAGTTTTGTAAGCATAGATAAAGAAACTTAACTAGCATGATTTTTGTGAGCATAAAGGCCTTTGATTACCATGAGTTTTGTAAGGATAGATAAAGACACTTAATTAACATGAGTATTGTAAGCATAAAGGCCTTTGATTACCATGAGTTTTGTAAGCATATATATAGACACTTAATTAGCATGAGTATTGTAAGCATAATGACCTTTGATTAGCATGAGTATAGCAAGCATAGATAATGACCTTTGATAAGCATGAGTTTTGTAACCATAGATAAAGTCTGTTGATTAACATGAGTTTTATAAGCATTGATAATAGCCTTTGATTAGCATGAGTTTTTTAACTATATATACAGGCCTTTGATTGGGCATTCCTCTGGACATTCTTTTTCTGGAATTGCCTTCATTAAAATTTCATATATGAATGCTGTAACTGCCCTTTGTTTTTACTGATCTTTCATTGAATTCTAAATACAATGATAGGCATATATTTTATGGATACATCTCACACTTTTGAGGTAAAATTTTATCTAAATGCTTTCAATCTCTATCTATCTGAATAATTGGCATGGAAATCAAACAACTCTTTAGCCTGACATGTATTATCAACCAATGCCTAGATATGGCTTTTGTAATGCATTCTGGGATTGCCTCAATGTCAAGCTCGGGCTCAAGGTATTGTTGTTAATTGATTGACATGCAGTATGTGAATCAATTTAACAACTAAGGACTGCACTGTGCATATAATGTCAGTTTAATATATAAGGACTGCACTTTGCATACAATGTCAGTTTAATATCTAATGGCTGCACTTTGCATATAATTTCAATTTGATATCTAATGACTGTACTTTGCATATAATGTCAGTTTAACATCTACTGACTGCACTTTGCATATAATGTCAGTTTAATATCTAATGA
>QKMX01351463.1:42307-54180 GCA_003401595.1 Venustaconcha ellipsiformis
CTTTTCAAAAGCCAAGTAGGGAGAATAACAAATAAAATAGCGAGATTGAGGCAGAAATTAGGGAGGTTTTTGCATGGCATTATAAGGGTGAAAGTCTCAAAAGATGCGCCAGGCACCAGCAGAAACTCGGGGGGGAGGGGGGAGAGGAGAAGGACGCACGACATGTAGTGGTCAGCCATGAAATTTTATGGATGTAGGCCAAAACATGTTTAAAGGCGAAATTGGGAGAGGTGTCTATTAGCCCCACCCCATGCCCCAGTGTGCGAGCACCCATAGAATGTGCCATTTCTCCCTTTTAGGCACCTTATTTTCCCCTAGGACAAGCTCCCATTTTCATATTTTGATCAGCTGTGGCTAAACTGCATACTAGCTAAAGGTTAAACTGAAGTATACAACCATAATGCCAGTGTGACTAATTAACAATTAATCCTTATCATTGCATTTATCCTGTGAAATGTACTGCCCTTGGGGCATTATTTAAAAGAAACAGGTGCTACAGTTTGTGTATATAAGCACTAGCAATTGATTGGCAAATAAATGATGCCATACCTTGTTGTAACTTATGATGCTGAGGACTTAATGTTTAAATCTGCAGTCACAAGCTACCATACATGTGGCAACTGTTTTTCCCACATTTCATATCCCACCATATTTCTTTAGGTTTAACTCTTAAAGGCACATAGCACTGTTTACTAAATAAAATATAACTCTGAATTAGTTCTTTGTTTTATTCCTTCTTTTAATTCAATCATAGCAATTAAAGTTTACATATATGGTACAGGAATGCTAGATATTTACTAGCTGAGTTTCTTTGGCAGAAATGGAGGTGCAATTTTGTTGGCAGAGAAAAACACTCAGCATTCACAGTGCTCATTCATGGGATTGAAACTAACTGTTAACAATTTTTTTGTTAATTTTTTTTTAACTATAGTACTGTTGTAGTGGGTTTAACAAATCTGAAATATGTGTGAATAATGTTTAATCTTAATATTTTATTTCCAGAGGAAAAGAAACTTGTGATATTAATTTCCTCACAGCAGTAATAACAAGTGAAAATAGAATATGGCAAATGTGGAGTGTATACAATATATCTCTATGTTCGAGTTGGCTTTATTTTTTTTAGAAAGGAAAATGGACAGACATAATGTAATAATCTGGAGTTCTCTGCAAAAAATTGGGAGGTATTATGAGATTGGGAGGTAGGTCTGGAAATACCTCCAAAATTGGGAGGAATTTCTCTTCGCTTGAGAGTTGACATATTAACTGACTGGGCTTGTGGAATTCAGGCAGGGCTTATGAGTTTATTAAAGTCACCAGTCGGGCCTGTTTCTAACAAATTTTTTCTTGGAGTTTTGCAATAAGGCAATTTACAACCTATAATGCATTACATTTTGATACATGTAAAGGATTACAGAGGCAAATGACTAATAATTATAAACCACTGAAGAGAATAAGCAAGTTTTAGATGATAAATACCATTTTGAATTTGAATAGTTTAGCATCAATGTGCACTGAAAAAAATCTAAAAATTGATGCATTCATATGTTTGTGAGTCATTTCAGTGTAACAAATACAAGTATGCACATATATTCATATGATCACCCTCAGAACATTTTCTTTTCACCCATACTACCTGTTCAAAGCTATTTATCTCATGTCTCCCCAACCCCAAATGAAAATTTTTTTGTCAGTATATAATAGTTTAGTAAAGTAACATTAAGCAGTAGAAATTCCATTGCACTGCAGTCCAAGACAACAAAATTTCTGTTTGGGTACTAAATTACTGTTGGCATCTAGATTTTGATGGCTGTTGTTTATAATAACTGATGACTATTAATGGAAAAATCAATCTGTATAGGCAACCTTATGCTATGTCTTAACTGCATAGTAAAGGTGTGATGCCTACCTGGTGGAGTCAATCAAGAATAATAAGAAGACTTCCTGTTGTCATCAGGTAACTCCAGCAATGATTAGGATAATGAGAAACAAAACCTACCCCAAAAGAAGATGTCAGAACAAATCTTTACTCAAATAAAGATTCTCTTTAACAACCATTCTTTCAAATCCACAAGCTGAAATTTGTAATTGTTTTTAATCCCTTCTGATCATGCAGAGCAACTTTATCTTAATGCTTACATATGGATGACTTCAAAAAACCAATTACTCTTTTATAATTTTATCCAGATGCATTATATTGAAAAGTTCTAACACTATGATTTATGACTGTCTTTTCATTTTTGAGGGGTTGGAAAGATTACAAAAATAGATACTGTATTTGGTAATACGCCTGATACATTCATATGCAGAATAAAACGGGGAAAAAATTACAGAACATGAAATTAAGTCAAATAATGTATAAAATAAAGCAGAAATTCAGCAGATATAAAAATTGCTTTTACTATGAAGACCTATGAAATTTGGTCTTAGTTTGGCATAAGCAAAATATTCATATCAGGTCCAAAATCCTGTAAATACTTCAGTTACTACCTGAGCAGTGTGCGTGCTCTTGAAATGAATGTAATTGGGGGATGGCTGGAAGAGTATATGTGCATTATAATCTGGAAAATATTATTGAAGAAACATTTTACTATTAAAAATCCTTGCAAAACCAGCCCTCTCAGGCTAAACACATTAATTAGGTAGCTAAAACTTACTGCAAGCAGAGTATGTTTAAGTGGGCCCTAAGCTATGCTGTTTACAAGATCTGTTTCTGATTTGAAATCTGTGTTAGTCAATGTTGGACCAGAACAAACCAAAACCTTAAAACGGCACATTGATGTGCAAGAGGTAATTCATCAACCAAATGTCATCCAATTATGTGGACTGGTTGCAGAGCTATAGTGGTTGCAAGAAATCTGGGAAAAGTTGATTATTAATGAGCCAAAATTTAATTAGGATCCATAAGCATTATTATTTAACAAAACAAATTGTGAAGAAATCTGGAACTGTAGGATGCTTTATGTTGAAATGTCTTTCATTCTGTTGACTGAATATGTTATGAAAACAATTATATCAAAGTTTTTCTAGTTTTTCTATCTTCTTCACATTTTTTGATGGCACATCAGCTTCATTTATCTAATACATAAAGACCCCTGTGCCAGAATGTACTTGTACAGTTGTTTTTTTTTCACACAACATGTTACTTACTTTTAGTGATGGATTGGCATCATTTACATGAATCTGAAAGTCCATTATGCCAGGATGCTTTCTAATATATTTGTTCAATTCTAAAGAGCTGTCATTCAAAAAACGTCTTTAGAACATTTTTCTATTTACAGCAACAGTAGCCATTTTTGATGGCAGATTGGCAACAATATTATAAAATTGTAAGACATCATGCCAGGATGTTTCCTGTGAAGTTTTGATCAAATTCTGTTTAAAATTTTTTTAAGTCTAATGGGACTCTGTTCACTAGAAACTTGAAGTCATCTAAGGTCTCAAGGAGCTAATTCAATTCCCATAGTAAATCATAGTAGGTCTTTAACACAGAATGCCTTCAGTCAAATCTAATCAATTTCCATTTTACGGTTGTCAAGAAAAAGTCATCTTGAAGTTTTTATTTTACTATTTTTAGTCACATCAGCCATATTTTAAGGTGGATCATAATGACTGCAGGGCCTTAGCATAAGCGCATGAAAGTTATGTGCTTACAGAAATTAAATCTAAACATTCCTTATGTACCTTCTTAGGAGAATTCTTTTTAAGGGATTTTTTTTTATCTTTCACTCTGTTCTTATCCTTCCCATCTTTCTTCTTAATATTCTCTGATGATTTTGAAGTTTTCGGCTTCTTGGTACTGCTGGGTGTAGAAGGCTTACTACCAGATGAGTCCTTCTTTGGAGTCAATTGCTTAAGCTTAGACAGTGGGACATCGGAATCAAGTGAGCCTGACTTTGTAACAATGCTTACTGTTGATGGTTTATGGCTTGAAGATTTCTTTTTTGGAGTTGGTTTCATTTCTGACAGTGGAACATCAGAATCCCCTGAATCTGAAACAGACTCCTCATCCGAGTCCAAACTTTCCTCGTCAGATGCTGATATATTCACAACTTCTTTAGACAATTTTGAATTTTCTTCACTTTTGGTCTTTTTAGATGATGATTTTTTTTCCTTCTCGTCTTTTTTCTTTTTATCTTTTGTTTTGTCTAATTTTGGTTTCTTCTTAGGCGAGCTCTTTTCCTTTACTGGACTTTTTCTCTTTTTACTCTCTTCCTCAAACTTTTTAGCTATTTCCTCTGGACGCCACTGTAAATATAATTACAAATATTGTGTCAATATCAAATCTCTCTTTGGACTAGAATTGTCAAATCTAGTGAAAATACTGGTCTCTCACATTATAGCATGTGAATTGAGGTCCAAAACTGCCAAATGCATTATAAAATGAACCATAAAAAAACTTGTTTGCCAGTATAAGGCTGTGTGTTGGAAGGGTGGCACTTGATGAAGAAGTCAAACATACAGTAATGATGCAGTAGTTTGGATCCAGAACTACTGACAGCATTAGGTACTTAAGTGTGGTAAAGCAAGAATTATCAAACACTTGATGGTTGCTTGAATGTGCCATTGGATCAATGAAAAAAAATGCCATTTAAACATATAGTAATCATTTTACTATGTAAATTAAATTTTTTATTTCATGGCATATGTACATTTATTTTTGTCGAATGATCTTTTTAAAAAAAAGAAATAAATATATAGCTGTGATCTTCGTTTTCTTTCAACCCATACTGTTATACATCAGATAGACAAGTACAATGATTTAATTTTGGTCACATGGATCTATGGTGGCACCACATAATATCAAGAATGGCATTATAATGAAAGGTGTTATAATGAGGGAGCTGTATAACTAGGCATTTTTTTACCGATTGAAATGAAATTGATGGAACTTTCAAAAAACGGGTCAAGTAATTGATAAAAATATTAATTACATCACATGCAGAAATATTACAAAACAATATGAATACTTAACATTTTCAATCCCAGCACCAAAAAATGCACCAGTAAAAAAGTTTGAAACTAATAAAATGTTAAGAGATAATGGAATGGTATGTATATAATGTAATGGATTTGGTTTTGTGGGTTTAACACCATTGTTTTTCTGCACATGCTATGTTATACAAAGTATATTTGTTTGAGGAAGAACTAATTAGTCCTCAGGAAGAACCACCAAACCACAAGAAGCTAATGAAAAGCTTTCTCAAATACCACATTGGCCAAGCCAAGACTCAAACCCATATGGACAGAAGTGAAATTGAGTGATGTGTAAAGGTCTCTCAGGTCCCTGATAATGGAATGACATGGCATGATTTGCCACTGACAGGTATTAGCAACCAATTTTCAAACACAGTTATCTGTTTTCAAAGCCATTTCATGTTATAAACAAAGTTATGCAATCATTTCAAACAGCAAAATCATGAATAGCAAAAGTAACCTTGACAACTAATTCAATAAGCTTTACAAAGCTTCAGAGATACCATGAATGGTTCTCAAGTTATGCACAGAAATACAAATAATTTCAGACATTGTGATAGCTAATATCCTTGTATATTACATACCTAGGAGATGGAAAAAAAAATTTGCTGCAAAGAATGACAGCTATCTGCTGGGAAATCCGTACATATTGAGGCACAAACTTTAAGCATACGCAAACTATATTGTTTCTTCTCCATAAAGTATATGAACTAGAAGCTATAACTTTCCCAAACTTTAGCACAGCAACATAATATTATTGTTGATGTCACTGATGGAAAACCTAGTTCTTTCCATTCACAGATGAAACAAAAGTAACTGAATAGAACATGTGAAATGCACTACAATGTAACCACCTGTTACACAACTTAATAATAAACACATAAAACGCATAATCTTAAATTTTACAACAATAATGCTGGAATTAACAATAGAGACGATTTATTATTCTCTAATACAAGTCTGAAAAAAATCTTAAAAAAAATAATACTTTCTAACCTTTGTTGGTGAAAGAAGAAAGCTAGCAAACTTGCTTGTGAGACCATGTTTTTTTACCAACTCATCATCAACAATCCAGGGACTATTGGGGTTCTGTCCTGCCCGTAGAGCATGTGAGCGAATGAAAAGACGCAGCAGTTCCTTTGAAGGTGGTTTCTCTCCTCGGCTAAATACAAACAGATCATTAATAATGCTGCAAGTGCAACATCAATGAAAATTTTACAACAGCAAAACTGATCGCTTGTCAGTTTCATTTCTTTAACTCAAGTAAGATGAATCCCCAAGATCAATCTGAACCCTGACCACCAACTGTCAAAGGTTGTTTATTCAACATATATTGCTGATCCCATGTGGGCTGTTTGATTTATTATGTAATAACATTTCCAGGCTAAAATGGTCTGACAGAAATGATTACTGTAACATTAATTAGAGCTACCCCAATTTCTATTAGCAGTCCACAAATTTTTATTCTTAAAGTAAATCTTGTTTACCAGTTTCCCTTCCAGTTTATATCTGTAGAAAATGTTAACAGATCAGAACTGTAATGTTACTGTTTTCTTAGCAGAAGTCTTCATGATCATAGATAAGCTTGGCTTTTAAATGCATTTAAACATAACTAGCATTAAGATACTTCAATGTATTAGCATTGTTCAAGAGCTGAGAAGCACATCGCTCCTTCATTTTCATATCAATGGATATATATTCTTTCCTTAGTTTGACCAATTTGTTTCAATACTTTTTGGATAAACAATTTTTGTGCTTGAATTAAGATAAATAAACACAAGGCCCAAGATTCATTTGCTAAGATATGCTAAGAATGATTTACTTATAATGACCATTTTCTCTATCTCAATAGTGATGCATACATATTAGGGCTGGCACAATTAATTAAAAATGTGTTAAAAATGATAAATGGTATAAAAGCTAGATAATCCTCTTATTAGGAGGGGTTTTACTGCCATGAAAATTACTTTTATGTTGAAGCTGTTTGCTTCATCTTAACCACAAGATCTTCATATAACAAAAGCGTATTCTCTCAACACCGAGAGCTGAGTATTCCATTCACTTCTGTCTTGGCCATGATATCTATTTCACAGATGGTGTCCAAGGTATTCTGAACACTTACTGTGAAATTTAAGAAACTGTCTGATCCACATAACTTAAAAAATTATGTGAAGTTTATTTGTGGTTGGGATGTGTCCATTTGATTCAATAGGATGAAAAAATAACGGTCCCTGTCATCATTGTCTTTCTTACTATTAAATAAAATGTTACGGTAATATAAAATCACTGCAAGGATTTATCTTGATAAAACATTCTTATGATAAATTATATCAAACTCCTGTGGCATCATGTAAAACCTTCAAGAAGATTGGAGTGCAAGGTAGGATAAATTTCATGATCCTTGAAGTTGATTTTCGTCAAGAAAAAATGACTGAAAAATTTATTATTGATTAAATTAGTGAGACTAACAATTGATACTGGATTAGGGTTCGCTTAGCTAGACTGAATACAAATATGCACAAGTAAAACTGCTTAAGTTTTACCCAATTTCACTAGCTGGAACAGAGTTGATTATCTTTTCCTCATCTTCAAGTCGAACTGTGTACTTATAAGGCAAAAGCTGAAAACAAAACATACAGCTTGAGTAAGACTTAAATATTTATTCTGCTCAACAGACTCAAATAATATACAGATAATAGAGATATAAAATAAAAGTGAGAGCAGGGTTTCTTTTCTCCAGTTAATCTACTATCCCATCAAAATGTACTTTTCAAGAAATAGAAAGAATGTAATGCATATATATTTCATAAAGAAACTTTAAAAAAACTAGTACTAACTTATTTAACACACAAGGAGCATTAAACCTAATTTTGTTTTAAAAACACCATTGATTTTCTGCTTGATTTTTTTAAATATAACAATTTAGCTAGCCATACATTAAGTTTGCTTGGAATCTATAATTTTTAGCTGCCCAGATATGTTGGGTATAGGAATTATGAATGATGTATACTCACATGTAATTCTGTTAAGCTCATTTCTTTTATACCACTTTTATGATCAACATTAAAGTTTCAAATAAATCCAAGTCTCATGTTTAAATTCAGCAATAGGCATATAAACTTCAAAAATTTCTTACTTTAGGTGGAATCCATTTCTTTGGGCTATTGTCATCCTTCTCTGTATTTTCTTTATCACTTGATGGTGAACTGCAGTTACTTGTAGGATTAGCCTAAACAGGAATTACCAAGACAAAATAATCCATTATCAAAGCCTAGATATTTCTCACTGTGCAGAACAACCAAATTGCACAGACTGTGTGAAAAGTAGATACTAGGAATTCATGTATTTTGTGGTACTTTGAACAATGGCATTTTTTTAAAAATAAACACCACTCCCTTTACAAGTCGCACCTACATAACTCATGAACCCACTTTTAACAAAGGGGCAGGATCTCATTGTTTCCCACTAGATAATATACCCCTCCCCCAACTGGCCCAATTTGCTGAAGATGAAGAAAAAAGCAAGGAAAAGTGGTAATAAACCATGACATATTGTTCTTTTAATCATCAAAAATGATGGTTAGTACCTGGAAATTTGAATCAACATCATGAAATTCTAAACTTATAATAATTTTTAAGTCATGTTTTGTAAAAATTTCTTTTAAAATATCATTATCAGTGCACTAAAAATAACAATATTCAACACAATGTCAATCAATGAAAATGTTGCTATTGCCATCTGGTGGCAACACTTTAAGAAATAAATAGCAATTTAAAGTTTCACCAAGTGTTTTAATTCTCTATTAATTCGGTTTTTGTGTAATCATCATAAATGCAATATGCCCTCTTCTACACAAATGTAAAATGTGTAAATCTAACAATCACAGATATGTATGTGAGTATTTCTTTGAAAACCTATGAAGTGCTGTTTTGATCTCTGACAAGCAGAAATATTTCTTGTATTGTTAGACTCAATTAAAAGCAGCCAGGCTTTGTAATATTGTATTAACTACATCTTCTGTAAAAAGCCAAATAAAGGAGTGAAATCAAAGTTAAACAGCATGCAAATCATATGTGCAGTTACGGTCGTGCATCGATTAATTTCAATTGATCAATGGAATATTACAAGTATTATTATGCAATTAATATAATTAAACTACCATCTGATCACAGATAGCAGGCAACCAAGTGAAATAAGTACTTAGTAAAGAAAAAGATTTGCTTACAAATACATTTCATTGTGTAGAAGCTAGTTCCCAAATTTGTGGTGAATTTGTAATCTCTGAATTAGCACTCAATAGGTTTTCTCAAGGATGAGAAGTAACAATATTAATTGCAATGAAATCATGGCATCAATCTTTAAAAAAACAAAAAAAGAAAGTTTTGACATTGATGGTTGTTTCATATCTCGTTTTTTTTTATATAAAAAAAGAAACATCTTTCTTGTTAATCAGCAACAAAAAGCAGTGATGTAATACAAAATATTTTATATGTTACATCTAATGGTTTCTGAAACCTTCTGAAGCAATGTTAAAAATCTTTCTGAGGTAAGGTAATTTGAAAATAAATGCATTTTATACAAAAAAGCAAACATTAGAAAAAAAGCTTTTTATTGTAAATTATTCCCAATGTGATTATAAAATAATTATTCAGTCACTAAACTAACCCATTCCCCCTCCCCCTTATGTTTCTTCTCTACGTCCATAAGGGATGTCATCCCCTTCTAAATGTTTGAGCCCTGATAACTTGTGTCTTTGCTTTTAGTGCAGACTATGTTTTTGGAAACCATTGAATCATCCTGGGAGAGGTTTAACAAATCACTTTTTTATTCATAGATTGGAGAATCTTTCCAAACAATAATCAGTATTCATTACATCACTAAAGAAATAAAAGCTGGCCTGAGGCCATTCTGAAACTTGAATCAGAAGCACATATAATACCGATTTGTTCTTCTATTGATAGCAAACAGACATTAGAACAAAAAGCTCATAACATGGCACACAACGTATGTCTTGTTAAGACATGTGAAGGCTCAGTGGTTAGCGTGCCATGACAGTTCGATTCCTATTACTGGATCAGCCCTGTTTTGGATACTGTGGTACTGAATTTGGGCAAGGCACTTTAGTCCAAATGTCTTGACACAAAAAACACTACTTGTGTTTGCATGCTGTAAAACAGTAAACCCAACCAATTTCCTGTCTCATTACTTTTTGATACTAATAACCTTCATATCCGAGTTAAGGGCATGACTAATATATGATTAAATATGGAAATGGGTAAAGTTCTATCCAAATATCTGTGGAAGTGAAGTAGTGCCAGTCTGGATAAGGAAACATGCCAGTAGCAGTGTCCTTTATTTGACCTCTGACCTTCACATAGGTGTATGAATGAATAAATGAGAACAGATACATGTAAAGCTTAGGTTTCAAGACTAGAAAGATATACCTGTAAATGGATAGAGTTCACCAACTTTTATTATTCATTGCATGATTTTGACATCAGGTAGGCAGCATGCTTATGATATACAACACATTGTCAAGTCATGATATACAATTTGTTCAAGTTTTGTTAAAAACATTTTCAGTCGTTTCAAAGTTATACCACAAGCATGAATACTTAACTTCTTGATGCATGGACATAGCTATGATATGCAATTTACATATAATTAAGGTACATTCAAGTACCCTCAGTGGTTCAAATGTTGTACTCTTAACAAGAATACAAGTCACAGAAATACACCTCTCACTTGCTGTGAAGTTGACCTTGAGGCAGTGTGTATGGTAATAGTATACAACAAACCATTTATAATGGTATTAGCTATTAATTGAAATATCTTTAGTGCTTTGAAAGGAGAAAAATAAGTCACATAATTACATTATTCCTTGTCATGATCTTTAGACAGTAGTTGTAGGGGTGTGGTTTGCTATGATGTGACACACTGCTTTACTTATGCTATAAACTTGGATAAAGTTCAATGAAAATCTCTCCAACTCTTATGAAGTTATGGTTTAAACAAGCAAATATTAATGACCAGATGAATATATAATAATCAAAACAATTCACCATGCTGCAAAATAAATGTCACAGGAAACCTACTCTCCTTTAAAGACAAAAACATCTATTAAACCAAGAAAATGTTTAAAACACGAGAACCTAGTTTATGTATGTTCAAGGTGAAAGAATTGTTAACTCACCTCCACTCCAGAGGTATCCACTTTCAAGACAACAGCCTTGATTCTGTTAAAAAATGTCACACAAAATTCAATCCAAAATTTGCATATTCACTGAGAGGTAAATTCAATAAACATGTCACAGTAAGAATACAAATGGGGGTACAAGCGTAACTGTTGAATGAATATTGCCTGATGTATTATTCTCACTCAATCAAAATGAGAAGCACAAGATACACTGGAAATAATTGGCTACTTGTGGTGCACTAGGAAACATTAATGATGCAGAATATTGAATTCTAGATACATTTATGTCCTTATTTACATTTATATATTTATATTTATGTACTTATATTGATTTATTGAGTATGTCCTTCTTTCTGTTCAAGTTTTGAATGTTATTTTCCAAACGATCATATGAAAGTCAGTGATATGTTAGTACTCCCTGCTCTGAAAAGAACCATAAATATTAAACAAAGTTTTGAAAAAAAAAATCATTCATGCTTGAACACTGAAAAAAATCAGTTTTCAAAAAATACCCTGTGCACTAGTTTGTACTAACATACTATATACATTTCTTTCAACATTAATTTGCAGCATTATAATAGGGTAATTAAAAAAGTGCAGTGGCTACATAAACATAAAAACCCCAAAGTATTCCTAAAGCTAAATGGCCATGTACTGTGATGGAAATATAAAGGCAATAATGAATTTAAAGGAGACCAGAAAT
>QKMX01351470.1:3431-18376 GCA_003401595.1 Venustaconcha ellipsiformis
TATATTACTGATTCTACAGACTTGCACACCTATAAATGATATACGTCCCGGAGTAATACCTTAAATTTCTTTTTAAAATCCTTTTGAGTTCATATTGGTAATAATAATTAAATATAGAGTTTGATCAATGTTTACACTGCACGTTCAAAAAGTATTATGATTATTTTAAACATTAATATTTTACATCTACAATAATATTACTCTACTTTAATCCTTTATTTTATATATTTTACTCACATTCTTGCTATCCCTCTTCTCATATGCACCATAGAGCTTTCTACGGGATTTAGGAGGATTTTCCGATTCCTCACCCTATTCTATCCAACAGCTTTAATCTACTTTTTTCTGGCTAACAGTGTCTTTTGGAAATAGAAGGAACCCTTTTGTCCCATCATCACTCTTTTGGTTACATCCATGTGCAACCCAGTACACCATATTTGCTGTACTAAATCACGATCATAAAATATATCACCCAGACATTTACGCGGGTAAATTAAACACTTGAATGGATAGGTTGAAATGATAAATGTACGTCATGGCCGTTTTGGCACGTGGAAACTACCGATTGTTTAAGGTGATTACCGAAAAATTGTTTCATTTAAAAAAGAGGATTTTTTTAAAATTCTAAACATTTTTGTGGTGTGCTTACATATTAAATGCGTTTATATCACTATAATATCACACGGTTGTACAATATGTGTGGCCAGTGACCTTTAAGTCTTACAAGGTGACAGGCGACATACTCGACCAGAATGTGTGCCACTATTAGTGGACACTGGCATGGTAAACACACTGGTTGAAGTTCACTCTTCAGGATGAATGCGCCCGTCAGGTATGTGTCCAAGTGCCGATCGGCTCAATATCACCTTATCTTACAGTAGGTTTGATATTCATAAAAGTTTCTTGAGTCTTCATTCCACATATTTTGCCAAGTATGATGAACACGCTAACGTTTATAGCATTTGCGGTCAGTATATGAAATCTTCCATTCGGATACGGGTGACTGTTCTATCATTACCCTTTGAGCAATTAATGCTTTTAGAATATCTGGGACATTAACGGTTCGTTAGATAGGTTTTGCAAAGCTTCTAACGAAGAGAGAGAATTGGAAAAGATGGTGCCAGTGGTGTTGCAATGACAGTGCCGAGTTTGTTTCAATCTTCCGATATGTCTATATATATTGAGAGGAGACACTGATTTGATCGAATTAACTTTGTAAAATCGGAGTTATTTTAATTTAAAAAACTCAAAGAACTGTTTGAGTTCGGGGTAGGGGTAGTTTTCTAGTGAGGACAAATTCGTATACCAAAAAGTGGAATGATGATTAGTTTCTGAGCGTACAATATTTGGTATTTGGACCTAAATAATACATCATATGTGTTATTGGATGGATCAGAATATTGTTTGGTAGCTGAAGAAACAATTTTGATCGTCTGAGATAAAAATATGTTAAATTCCCTCAACATAGATGGTATCCGATGGGGGAAGTTCAAAATGCATGCAAAGTCTAAATATCTGACTATGCCTATGACTATGTATATGGAGGTAAGATTGACAGGCTGAGCCGACACACAATTGAGTAATATTTAAGTTTAGATCACACTAATTGGTTGGACTTTTTGAAGGCAATAAATGAAGTTTATTGCCCACTTCTGCCAGGGCTGAGTCCTAAGACCTCTGGATCTTCAGAGGCTAGAATAATCTCCAGTTTGGAAAGAATATGCAGGGCAAAGATTAAGTCGTATTTGCTATTGTTTCTTAACTCAGCGAAGATGACGGAACTGATTCAATGTTATCTATATGTCGAGATATGGCCAGACAGCAAAACGCGTCACGAGTCACTTATTGGACACTTCTCCTCTGGTTATAGCCTCCATATACAGTGTCCATTTATCCGCTTAAACTCTTAAACACTTTGGACTCGGGTGCCTCCCAGGTTGGATTTCAGCTGGTTCCTCGTCTCGTCTCCCTGTCAAAGTTCACGAGGCTTTGAAACTAAAGGCGTGGACACCAGTAGCCATAGCTATGCATGCTGATCCATTTTTGTCTGCTTCATTCAGTCAGTTGAGGGAGAAATTGTCGTGTTCAGATTCGTTGCAAAAATTGTTAAATGTCAATCCAAGACATTGCCACACATACTCTTGATGTCCAATACGCTTTCTGCTTAGCTCAATCATCTCTGTAGGGACCGGAAACATCAAAGGGTAACTTTTGTACCACAACCAGTGGCGTAATAACGGTAAACTACTGGGGCGACTATGAAGGCACAACGGGGTTTTTGCGCCCCTAGACATCTGGCGTCCGGGGTTTTGGTGGCCAAAGACTGTGACACAGAGGACTACCGCCCCGTCCCCCAACATTAGTACGCTACTGACCACAACTAAGGATTTCAAGAAACAAATCTTTAATAGGCTTATGCCGAAAGACATATATCTAAAAAGGAATTTTCCTTAAAAGTTATATTTTCCCGAGCGTAGAACCAATATAACACCAAATCCCTGACTTTGGTTTAGGGCATGACCGAACTAACAAGGAAACACCACATTCAAAAAGGTCCACAGACATCTGTCCTAAATGTTTTAAACATGGAAATAATCCAGTATTGAACCAGTCTCAGTTTAAAATTCCTTACCACCAGTCATTCTTACGAATTGGTAGCTGGAGGAAGGGTCGGATACGAATTCTACGGATACCTATCCGTTTCCTATGGAAGGAGTCAATCCTCCTTAGGGAGTCACACCTTTTCCTGCCAAGCTCAACCTCTTCTAAATGTCCTAGTAGTTGCTAGATTAAGCTTTTTTGCTAAGGCATGGCCGAACCTCTCGGACAATGCGTGGACTCTTTCCACAACAATAGGTTACCAACTTTGATTTCGGGACCCAACACCTTTTTCAAGAACTCATATTTTTGCAAGTGTCCCAAGAAGTATATATGGGAAGATAGGTACTTCCTTTTAAGGGTGCAATAGAACGGTTCTAGAACATATAAAGTCCGGGATTTTATTCTCGGATCTTCTCATTTTCATCATCGATGAAACTTTTTCCTTTGAAAAAGTTCCACATGGAAAAACAGTCCAAAAGCTGTCTCCATTGACCTCAAAATGCTTATGTTCACTTCCCTTTTTCTCATCTCACGGTGAAATCTCGTACTTTCGATTGTCACAGGCTATCTTCCAATTTCGGGTTCTTCCTTTCTGCCTAGCTTCTGCTTCCAGAGCCCTCTTAAGCTCATAAAGGAAATGGGTGTAATAGCCGCTCATTTAAAGTTCTTAGCAGTTCCGATCAACAAGTAGTTTTCAAACTGGTTGATAAAAGAAAATGTCATCGGACTTGCACTTTTGATGGTTTTGTCCATATGCCAAAAGAAGGTACTCTTTAAGGCCTAATTCCTAATCAGGAGAAGCTGATCTGATCCCTTTCGTTCATGTGTGGATGAATTTGTTTTACCCGTCAAAGAGCAGTGTTCTTCGGGACAGAATCTCACGAACATTTGTACTTGCTATTTTACAAGACTATACAAGAAGACGTTACTGTCTGCTGATCTCTCCCTCTTTTACCTGGGACTCTGGACACAACATTGGAATTTAGTTTCCCTGGGAAGAGTTCGTATGTGTCTCCTCCAGTAAACTGGATACCTTACACGGACCATTATCTGCTCGGATCCACTTAGTTTCATCATCACCTGAACTGGCAGAAAAATCAGAACAGGTTTCTGTACGTAGTTCTGATTCATCTAGATCCTGCAGGAGGAGTAGTCCTGTAGGATTTGTGGTCGATGTGAAAATCGTCCCTTGAAATCAACAATCTAGATATAATCTAGATATGCAAGCTGTTTTTCTACCACACAAAGGGTACATCAACTGCACGAGACATTACTGTATCATGGTCGCTACAGACACTGCTGTAACATGCCTCAGACGTTAAGGGGGCACATACTCTCTGCTTTGATGTCTGGTACCTCCTCCATTAGACAGACTTAGACGGGTTCACTCACATTCCAAGCAACAGATATATTCTGGTAGAAAGGTTGTCCCGACGGTGTTGGGGGATGGTACTCGTGAAATGTTCTCCACGCCAGTCAGTAACTGAGACTCTATTTCATCTTCTAGGAGGCTAATGGTAGACTTGTACACAAAAAACAGAACAAGCTCCCTCTTTATGTCTCTCTAGTGCCAGAACAGACGTCATGAGCGGTGGACATCTTCAGTCTGTGATGGAACCGATTGTACACCTGTGCCTTCCCACCTTTCAGAATAATCCCTCAGGTTCTTCATTGAATTATGACTTCCATATCATGGCTCATCCTGACAGCTTATCTGTGTCCCATCGATTGTGGTTCACTTATCTTAACTTGTTTGTCGGCAGTGCCAGGAAATTACTGTGGTGGAGGAATCTACAGTCACAGTACAGAGGGTCCCTCATGCAGATCATTCTTCAAATTCTCCACTTTCATGCCAGGCTCATATCAAACCATCTATTTGCCAGAACCAACTATGATCATGGTTGCCAAATGCATTAGAAGGCAATGCAAAGTCAAGAAATTTCTATAACTGGTGTAGTAGGGTATGTGTTGATCTTATCTGCCCCCCCCCCCTTCTACAATTATATGTTTTCTTCCTTTTCTCATTGAAAAAGATTGCTCATCATATGTAAATAATAGCTACACAGCAGTCCTCTCTATTATTCTTACGTTGTCTATGGGCTCCTTTACAGGTTTCCCCCCACATCCTTAACAACTGATCATTCACTTTGAACTCAAGAGACAAATCTCGCTTGTTAATGGCAAACTGGAACCTTTGTGTGTTCTTTAGTCATTATCTAAAACAATCCTTATGAACCTCTGAGTGAAGCTTCCTTTGAAATGTTACCCTGAAAACGTTCTTCCTCCTGTCCTTATTATCAATGTGGAGGAGTGAAATTCATGTTTGGTCAGTGGAAAATGTTTGTTGACATTTTGATGGTAATTATGATTTGATCTATCTTTTTTGTCAACCATAGTTAATAGCCATAAATCAGCTACCTTCAATAGCTCCTTTTACAACTGTACTAAATGCATCTGTTCTGGGAATGATCAAGATAAAACTCCTTTGCTCAGTTAGAGCTTTATGGTTCTATGTATCTAATTCATAAAAGAACACAAGGGTTGTCTTTATCTTCCTCTAAAAGATAATTCTGATAACTTTGCAGCCACCATCTTGAGGTTGGTTGTATGGGCAATTAAAAGAGATTATTAGTTTCTCACTGAGAGAGAAACCATTCATGAAAATCAAAGTCAGATTTATTGAATATTTATCAAAGCTTTCTCAAGGTAATGTCATGAGATCTTGCAACTGATGCTAGTTACAATTTTGCTCAAGCTCATGAGCCACTTGCCAAATCAACTCATCTGCCTGAGATATCAGACAATGCACATACAACAACTGATAAATATATAATAATGTTATCCCAAAGTTTCAGTTGAATACAGCAACTGCTGGAGGACATATGTGACTTTAACACAGGACCTTAACATAACTTTCAGTGTTGCTGCCTGCAGAAACAAAAATACCTGTCTTGCCATTAACTGGCAAGACAAAAACTGTTTTGATAATCATTGCTTATTAGCCAATTTTATCCTATATTGTTGGTCTAAAATCACACCCTATTGTTTTAAGCTCCATATATGGTTCTCCTGGAAAGATGAAATACAAACATCAGTTTGGGAACTGGCAACTCTAACATCACCTTTTCAATGTTAGCATACATCCAAATTCTTAACCATAGTTTATTCAATTTCTTATACCAAACATGGCATTGTCTAGAAATTTACAACCCTTTTTGGCATGCTGATTGCTCCTATGAAACTATGAACCCTTCTTCGGCCATTTAACTTTAAGTCATGATTTTAGAATCTGACGAGGATGGATAGATGGATGGGCAATGATTATTTCTATGTCATCTTGTCCATTTGTTACAAGAAAATAAAATAACATTAAGGTTTTGACTTGTCTGTTATTTATTTGCATTATTAATTTATAATATATTTTTGAGAATACATGGATGGATTTCATAAAAATACAAATATATTTTGTATTCAGTCAACATGGGCTACTAAATCAGTGCACCAGATTTAAACTGATAAATTTATATGGAGAAATCTTTGATCCAACTGCTTTTTCAGCTAAAAGTCTGAATGATGGCAATTTTTAGTTTTTACATGTAAATCACTCAAACTCAAAAACGACAATTTACTTAAAATTTTCCTTTGTTTTGATACAATGTATGATACTTTTTCCCTTCATATACTGTATGCTAAAAGGAAATTTAATACAATGAAAAGTACTTCTAAAGTTAGGTCACCTTATGAAATATTATTCTCTTTTAACTATTTTAAAATCACAATAACGTAAACACTCACAGAACCTAGCAATTCAGTTCAAGATACCTTTAGTTGGAATGAACAAGGTTTAAAACAATAATGGACTTTTTGATGGATCTTAAAAACAAGATCAAGTAGTAAAGGATATTCAAGTCAGCCTTGTTCAAGCTGATAAAACTGAACCGTATTTCTTTCCTATCTTGTCTCATATCAGAAAACTTTATTTCCTTAAGGTTATAAGCCCATGGACAATCGTAATAAGCATATTGACAACTGTGAATCTACATCATTTCAGAAATCACAAGCTACCTAAACTGACAATGTTCAGTTTGTTTAGGTTCAGATCCATACCAGAGATGTGCCAGCATCACAAAACAAACACAATATCACAGATTAGTTATATTCCACGACTGGCACCAAAATTTGCTTGACACATTCTATTGGCTGATTGTTCTCATGTTGGCTGGGCTCTGAGGTAAGGGTGGCTGAGCAGGTGGGAGAATGTGTCCTCCTTTCCGTGATAACAACATGATCTCTTCCTTGAGAGCATCAATTTCCTGAGCTTGAAGCTGTACAAGCTGTATCAGCCTCTGACGTTCATGAATGTCGGACTTACGCTGACCCGAGTACTCCTCTCCCTGTCAAACAAAGAACAGAAAAAAATATTTGTGTATGAACAGCTGAATTACTCTATAATAAACACATATAAAAAGAGGATAATAATATGCACATTATACACCTGCCCCATATTTAACAGTCCTGAAATTTTTGTGCAAAAATCATTTTTGCTTCTTTCAGTCACAGTTACCCGACCTTTAAACTTTTGACTCCAAAAGATATATTTCTTAATTATTCTAATTGCAAGCCATCAACACAGTGGTAATGTTAATGACATCAGATAATGCATTTGGAAGAGAAATAAAAAGAGTTCAGAACTTGTATTCCAGGATCTTTATAAACCATCATAATGAACAAAATTGAGTGTTAGAATGTTTTATTTTCTTTCAAATTAAAATTACAACTGACAGCAGAAAATATTTATAATGTATAACAAACACTATTGTAGACTATATGATTGTCTTCATATACTGACTCACACAGTGTCTTTTAACTAACATAATAACAAATCAATAAATAAAATACTGAAAAAATTCAAACTGACATAACCGTCAAGAAATCCTTGGGGTAAAAAAAAACTAATTTAAGGATAAACTGAAGTCTGATAAATAATTCAACTTAACAGTGACTTAATTTACATTCATTTACTTACCAAATTCTTCTGCCTTGAATCCAATGATTGTTCAAATTTCTTCTTCTCTGTTACAAGCGTTGACAGGTGATTAAGTCTTTTTGTATTTTCTTTTATCAATTCTGTTATTCTTATTTTCTTTTCTGATAATTTTTCCTGAAAGAAAAACAAAATGTTCATGATGTATCCAACATTTCTAATGTTAGAAGAAACATATATAAGAATGACAGACAACATATTACAAAAATAAACAAGGCACATTTGTCATCAGCAAATTTTTACTATAAATTAAGCCACAAATTTCAGCGCAACTCCTGCTTAAAAAATCACCTCAAAAATGATGAATTTGCAGATGACAACCCTCTGTGCAGTAAGGAAAACTGATAGGCAAAAAAAAAAGGAAAAAAAGTGACATGACATGATTCAGTATTTAGCACACTAATTTTGATCACTAAAAACTTAACTAATCTTGATCACAAAGAATTTAAAATTTTCAAATATATTTTTTTTAAAAAACTGTTTTTATTGTTCCTTTTTTATCGAAATAATTATTTCTTGTCCAATATACATTTTTCAAATGACCTCGTCTCCAATATACATTATTTTTCCTATTATTTCTTTCCTATGATTTATCCAATATAATTTTTCCAATTATTTCTTATCCAATATAATTTTTTATTATTTCTTGTACAATGTATATTATTTTTCCTATTATTTCTTGTCCAATATACATCATTTTTCATATACATTATTTTCCTATATTTTATTGTCTAATACACATTATTTTTCCTATTATTTCTTTCCCACAATTTCTTATCCTATAAACATTATTTTTCCTATTATTTCTTTTTCTATGATTTTTTTAAAATCCAAAAAACATTTATTTTCTATGATTTCTTGTTTAATATAGCTATTTGTCCTATTATTTCTTCTCCAATGTATATTATTATTTCCTATGATTTCTTTCCCATCATTTCTTGTTTAATATACATATTTTTCCTATAATTTCTTATCCAATATACATTATTTTTTCTATGATTTTTTTTGTCCAATATACATTATTTATCCACTGATACACCTGAAGGCTGTATGATGAATTTACTTTAAAGTTGAGTTTGTTTATCATCAACAGAAACTGTCTGATATAAGAATTTCACACAACTCTGCAGTAATAGTGACAGACCTTATAACTGAAAGAATATGAATAAATTATGGATAGTTGAAATATTGAAAGCAAAGTAAATCTAATGGCTCATAAAGCAAAGTAAATCTAATGGTTCTGAAAGCAAAATAAATCTAATGGTTCTGAAAGCAAAATAAATTTAATGGTTCTGAGAGCAAAGTAAATCAACTTGTTCTGAGAGCAAAGTAAATCAAATGGTTCTGAATGCAAAGTAAATCTAATGATTCTGAAAGCAAAGTAAATCTAATGGTTTTGAAAGCAAAATAGATCTAATGGTTCTGAAAGCAAAATAAATCTAATGGTTCTGAAAGCAAAATAAATCAAATGGTTCTAAAATCAAAGTAAATTTAATGGTTCAGAAAGCAAAGTAAATCTAATGGTTCTGAAAGCAAAATAAAACAAATGGTTCTAAAAGCAAAATAAATCTAATGGTTCTGAAAGCAAAAGTAAAACTAATTGTTCTGACTGGACAGAAGACAATGCTGAATGGATAAGAGGGTAAAATCCACTTGGAACATCCCAGGTTCCTTAACATCACTTGCTAGAAAAAGATTTATGATGTAAATAGTGGCTATTCTGAACTGGCCTCATGCCTGTGGTTGTTATTAAATTATAATTTGTTGATGTCACAATGATTTGATATGTCATCACTAATAGCAATGTAAGCAAATGTTTGAGACTACTGAAACCAAAGAACATCTTTTCTTTTTTATTAAAAAGTTGCAGTAATAACATAAAAAAAAATGGAAGTACATGTATTTCACTGATGGCTGAGATGTGTTTGAATGTTATTTTTAACATTGGTCATTTTTTATGGATCTATTGTTTGTATATCTTGCTGTATGTTCATCACTGAAAAACTTAACTAATCTGGGAAGAATCACTAAAATTACCTCCCAGTCTAATTTATGGAGTCAAAGTTATTAGACTCATTGGTACAAAAGAGACAAGGATCTTCTGGTCATTTACAATCATTTCAGGTAGGTAACTATCAAACCATGACTATCAGATATAGAATAACTGTCGTTTATATTTTTGATGAGTAAAAATCTGAAATTATTCCCTAAGTTTCATAAATTTCATTTGAACCAAGCAAGAGACTAAGCTTCTACATATCACATAAAAACTGACTTTTTCAATAAAACAGCAAAAATGTGCCACATTTTTGCCTTACATGACATGAAAACATTATTTGTGATGCCATGAGGTATTATTGAATGCATATAATTCTTAAATAAATATTTTCTTTCACATCTTTTCTCTACTACCTAAATTACTTACATCCCACAGTATAAGTTCTTCTGAACACTGCATTTCTGTCATTCGCAGTTTTTCTTTCAGTTCCTCTATTGTGCGGTTCACAGTGACAGTTTCCAGTTTTTCAAGATCTACAATCCTGCCAAACTTGCTGATCAACATCTCATCACATTCTGTCTCCATCTCCCGAATCTTCTGTTCAAAAATCTTTCTGTCCTTTATCAACTGAACATGGGTTTTCTTGGACTCTCTGAAATGCAGTGAGATGTGAAAGATCATTTTTACACTGAATATAAGAATATGTCCAGCTGCATATGAGAATGATACAGCTAGATAAAAGAATGATTAAAGCTAAATAAATGAATATTACAGTTGGATATAAGAATGTTACAGCTGGATATAGGAATATTTACTTCTGGATAGATGAATATTTACAGCTTCATATATGAATGTTACAACTACATATAGGAATGTTACAGCTGGGTATAGGAATGTTACAAATGGATATAGGAATGTTACAGCTAGATATAGGGGTGTTTCAAAGCAGAATATACAAATGTTACAGCTGGATATAGGATTGTTACAGATGGATATAGGAATGTTAAAGCTAGATAAAGGGATGTTTAAAGCAGAATATATGAATGTTACTGCTGGATATAGGAATGTTATGGATGAACATAGGAATGTTACAGCTGGATATAGGGATGTTTAAAGTGAAATATATGAATGTTACAGCTGGGAATAGGAATGTTACAATTGCAAAAACAAATGTTAAATAGGATTACAGAATCTTCATGCCCTGTTTTATGGAAACTTCACAAGCCATAAGTGTAAAACAAATCTTTAAAACTCAAAAATTACTTACAATAGTTGAAATAGCTGCAGTAAATTTGCATCATGAAAATGTAGCATGCAAAGAGATGAACCAAGTTATCAGAATCCTCAAAGAACTGCAATTTAACATTAATTCAAGTGAAGTTTAAAAATGTAAATAATTTTCAATACTATGTCCAAAAGGTTTTGAGAGTACATGAAATGATAAGATTTAATACAATTTCATTTATTAATACAATGAATGATGTCTATAAATATTGTTGATAACCCTTCTTCCTCTTCATAGTTTCAGAACTTGGGGACTACCTTTGGTGTTCTAGCTGCCTGATAATGAGCTAATTTCCTAACAAATTAGACATTATTGATAATCTGTTCCCTGACTAAATTAGAATTTCCATTGTTTTTACTGTTACTTCTATAATTACATCAAGACCTAATTTGAATTTCCATTGTTTTTACTGTTACTGACATTACTACATCAAGGCCTCATTTGAATTTCCATTGTTCTTATTGTCACTGTTATTACTACTTCATGACCTAATTTGACTTTCCATTGTTCTGACTGTAACTGCTACTACAGCCTCAAGACCTAATTTGCATTTCTATTGTTTTATCTGTTACTGCTATTACCACATCAAGGCCTAATCTGATCTTTCATTGTTCTTATTGTTACTGTTATTACTACCTCAAGACCTAATTTGAATTTCCATTGTTCTTATTGTTACTGTTATTACTACCTCAAAACCTAATTTGAATTTCCATTGTTCTTATTTTTACTGTTTAGTACCTCAAGACCTAATTTAAATTTCCATTGTTGTTACACTGCTTTTCATTGTATTTATGCTTTACTTTCCAAATCTGTAAACATTCAAATTAAAAAATGCACATTAAAAAAATATGCACTAACTTCATCTGTTTTTTCTGTAAATGCTTTTCTTGTTGCAGTTCCTTTATCCTGCCCTGAAGGCGCACCACTCCAGAGGAGTCAAAAATAAGTGTTTGTGATAAGTCCTGTGGTAGAACCCCATTGACCATGTACTGAATCTGATGTAACTTAAGGGAGACAACCACATCTAGGTCATTCAACTTCTGCTGCTTCTCAAGCTGAAAGGAAAATCAAAACATACTTTACTAGTTTTAAAACTTGCTTTATGGTAGAAAACTTTCAAAATACTTGTATATGGATTGCAAGGCCTCTCTGTCTGTTGAGAGTGTGCTACACCGTACAAGCTAAAATAGTATCTGGATTAATCACAAGATTTGCAGGCAATTACTGTATCAAGGGGAAATCACTCTATGAACTGCCATCCATGTAAACAAATAACTTTTACGTTCTTAGCTAAAAAGTATTATCTTGGGAGAGCTGGATTTGTAAGGAAGTAGTAATTCTCCCAAGGTATTATGATTGGGTAATGTATTTGAAGAAGAAAAGAGTTAATATAAGGAGAAAAAAAAAACAACCTATTCAGTAGGTGATACAATTATATTCTAAGAAGAAACAAATTCATATATAAATAATCGCACTGGTCGAGAATGTTGGAAAACTTCCAGACTTTACAAATTGTGACCAGAAGTTGTGTTATGTTTGAAAATTATCTTTGCATGTCCTGTCCTAAATAGACTCATTATAGTTCCAGGACCCACATACAGAAAGCTGAAGAGATCAAAGGACCCCTTAAGTTATTAATCAATGTGAAAATCACACTGGAGTACTATTCCAATCAGAAAATCTCACAGAAGTCAAATTAAAAAATTCATGTAAAATACATCAGAAACTGAGTAAAAAAAGAAACATACAATCATAGGATATTACAAAGGATAAAGGCACTAATGCTGCCTACACATGTCACATTCACTCCTTATGAAATATTAAATCTTTTTCCACTAAACTGTTTACTAACTTTAATAAAGAATTTAATAATGCTTACAAATCTCTGAACATATTCTTGTGTTTGCTTTATAAGTAAACTCATTTCATTTCACACCAGTGTAGCCTTTTGCTCTCTGACTCAACCAGAATAAAATGTACACATATCTGGTAAATTGTTGTTCTACCCTGTCTAGCAATCCCAGTGTAGGGCATATATCCCCCTGGAATTTGTCACAGTTTTACATGGTCACTGCACTTTTCCATGTGTTAATAACTTTCTTTATTAAACATTGCTAGAAGGTATATATGAAACAAAAGCCTTTAAAATTATATTTCTAATATATGTTATCTGTTACTGTTAATTATTTGGATATACATTTTATCACAGGTTTACAAGTAAATCACAGGTAATTATGCTTCATGTATATCAATAGTTCAGTGACACATGTGTATTGTGTGGTTCATTTGAAAAATTATTCAACCAGGTTAATGATCATGAATATTCATGAAAATTTCCAGTCAATCAGATAATTAAATGATGGTCAGTGAAGAATTTGAAGAATTAAAATGTCAATAGTCATGATGATGATATTTGGATGCAGATTCAAGTATCAACTGTATGCAATCATCAAAGTTTATAAATTATCTTCATATACCATTAGATTCATCATATTCTCATCTTTAATTTCATATATAAAACATTCATTGCAAAGAAAATCAAGTATGCTGGATTCTGCTTTAAAAGGAAGAAACTTCTGTTTCCTGATTTCACAATGGGTGTGGTATAGACACCATCTTGAACATTTCATATTAGTAAACAAACATTTGTAACCAGTAGTATAATGCCATTTCCATATTTAAATGTCCACAATATAGTTGCTATAATTTATGGCTAACAAACGCAATGATCTAAATCAATTTTTAGAATTTATTCATGTATTTTAAAAGTTCTCATCTTCTGTGAATTTGTTGAGACAAGCGGTCTTGATAATCGTTCAAAATTACAGTTAACAAATAAAATCTAGTTTTCTCACTCAAATCATTTGCAAGTTAATGAATGTAATAAAAGTGTTTTTATTATGAGTGAAAATTATAAGCCCCTTTCTAAATTATCATGAATACTAGTTTTAAAAAAAATACTATAATTATATATAGTACAGTAGTTGGTCCTCTTTTATAGATTGATGTGTATGGAAGTTATTCCGGTAATATAGATATTCTAAGCTGTTCTGGCCTTGTGGTCCTTTTGCACTGCAGAATGGAATATGACTAGACCAAAGAAATAATATTGACACCATGTCCATGAATAAATTCCCATCTCCAATCTTCAAAATGGAGTTGTACTTGAAATTTTACTTTCACTGAGAGTTCATGCAGAACTGCTAGTGAATTTACAAATGTCATTTCAAAGTAGGACCCAAAATTTAATACAGTGAATAAAAAATCCTTTGTAAAGTTTGTAAATAAAATGGTAGCATTTTTAAATAATTTTTCTTAGTTAACTTTGTTACCAACTACACTTGCAAAACATCTGACAGCACAGATGCATTCAGCAGGAAAATTTACATAGGAATGCTCAATTTCATAGCAATATCTTTAAAGACAAAAATCTGCATTTTAAAGAGCAATATTGTCTCAGGTCTATCATCTAACATAGCAAACCAGGCCTTATATAAGACTAAAATGACTCAATTTATATCAACTTTAAGTTACTGTAACTTTGGCTTTAGTTGAAATATCTGTACAATTTAAACTGTTTTGAAGAGGTTGCAATGAGCTTTTAATTTTGGAATAAGTTTCACTCATTTATAATATCATTAAAAAACTGACTAGAATTGCTACTCTGTTATGTGTGCATTAAAGCTGTGCAATAATTATGTTTACCGTACCCATTAAGTTCAATATTAAATAACTGTTGATATCCCATTCAGTTCATTATTAAGTAACTGTTGATATCCCATTAAGTTCAATAATAAATAACTGTTGATATCCCATTCAGTTCATTATTAAATAACTGTTGATATCCCATTAAGTTCAATATTAAATAATTGTTGATATCCCATAAAGTTCAATATTAAATAACTGTTGATATCCTTTAAGTTCAATATTAAATAACTGTTGATATCCCATCAAGTTCAATATTAAATAACTGTTTATATCCCATTAAGTTCAATATTAAATAACTGTTGATATCC
>QKMX01351470.1:52188-62563 GCA_003401595.1 Venustaconcha ellipsiformis
TAATAATAATAATAATAATAATAATAATAATAATTTATGCCATTTAACCATGTCACATGAATTTAATGTATCAAGTTGATTGTCATCACCAAGCTGACAGAATTGATTTTTACCACTCTAAAACTAAACTGTTGAGATGATGATAATGTGATCATGTATACACATCATCTACATTTGTATCCTGCAACAGGTCTTGGTAGTACTTTGTTGCTGATAATGATAATCCCCTACTACCCACTTCTATTATCACTAATGGGACTGCTATGCAAGAATTGAACAGGCAACTAACCTAATAAGTACCTACCTCTGATCAAACAACTTTTAGTATAATGTTTGTCACATGAAACAAGGCCACTTGTTCACAGAGAGCCACCTGTATGCCTCTGCAGGTCCAATTTTCATTAAAGTCTTGTTGCTTTGTGTATTATATTATATGTATCTGCAATCTTAACTCTGTATATCCATCTCTCCATGCAGGCCATATTTCCCCAATTTCAGTAAAATATGACAAAATTCTCTAAAGGGCATATTTTACACAAAGCATTGGGTATTTACTAGCTGTGGCTTGATGTCAAAAATGTGAACTGATACACTAAAATTCTGCTGGGTAGGATCAAAACACATGCCTTCATATTATTGGTGACAATCAGCATGTCATATTGTCTGAGCTCTATTGGAGGGTTGCTTTGTTTATATCACAAGGAGCAGTGCACCTATCTCATTGGCATAATGTGTACATTCAAACTAGGGACATACTCAGCCCTCCCCTTCCTGCAAAGCAATTTAATCAAAGATTGATTCATTGTAATTCAGGTCCATTTTTAAATCAACACATTTACAATCTAATGTGCACTCTTGCTCCTCAAACGTTTTTGAATAGTGACTGAAGACTCAAAAGAAAAAAAAGAATTCAAATTTCAAAATGTATACTTTGAGAAGACGTAAACTGTTTGCAATGAGAACATGCAGGACACCAGAATCCAATAGCAAAAGGTCGACTGCCAGTAGCACTATACACTCAATATAGTATTATGTAAAAGGGCCTATAGTTTTAAAATACCTTTTTAAGTATGTTATATATACTGCAGGATACAAACCCCAACTGATCAGCACATGTCAAACCTAATTTCATCACTTGTGCTAATGAATAATAACAGTGACCTACTTTTAAAGCAGCTCTTGACAGGTCAAGTACATATGCATCAACCTTTTTGGACTACATATAAATGAATGTGCTTTAAACTGGAGGATTCTATGAACAAAATAAATAAATCACTGCAAAAGCCTGGTTAAAAAAAAAACTTAAAAGAAACATACACATAACAGTAATTTCACACTGGTATATTTAACAAGCATATAAATAGTTCTCCTCGTTATAGTGTAGTCTGTGGAATCAAAAGGGTACTGGGTTATAGGAGAAAAGATTATATATTTAGTTTTAATAAAACTTTTCATTCTATAGAAAAGCTCATTCAGCTTGTGTTTTACTTAGTTTTATCAGGTACTGACTCTAAATAAAAATTACTTGATTTGAGTCAGAGATTACCTACCTGAACTTGATCATTGAGATGGGTGTATCCTTTGAATCCAATATGGGAATTGCTCTGTGTGGTTCTTCTACTGCCCCTGGAGGCAACTTGGCCCTCTCTTCATCACTCCAAAACTTACACTCATACAGGTAGCCAGCATCAAAACCACCCTGAGATGAAAAATGTTAATCAAAATAAATATGTTCATATATATTTGTGCTGTTATATCCAATGCTCTCATTTTATTTTATTCATGCACATAAATCACAGATATCAAAAAAGTACTACAAAAGCTAAAGAACAGACCAAGAAAACATTCCAGAAACTGTAAAATAGGCAGACTGGGTAACATTTTTAAAAGTATTTTGAATATAGAGTGACTCCACTATAACTCAATGGCTTGGGTCCACAGAACCTGGCTGTGTTATGTACAAGCTGTGTTGTAACCAACCAGATCAGTTTTCTAAGAAAATGATGCATATTGAAAACACAAATAACACATATATAAAAAATAGTAGTTTTCTTTTGATCTATATTCCAATGTCAACAAACATGTCTCACTAAACAAATGACTACAATATTGTTGCCAGTAGCATGTGGTTATAGTTGTTCACGTGTTACATATATGTGTTCTGAAAAATTTTGATCAGCTGGAGACAGCTATCATCTTGCTGAGGCTACCCAAGGGATGAGGCTATCCATAGGAAATGAAAATGTGAACAAATTAAAAAGTTTAATTTGTGAGATGCCCCACTTTCAATTAACTTCACAGCCAAATATCTATTGCTTCAAAGGATTGGAATTTAATTTGTGATTAATGCTGCTATTGGTAGTAATAGTAAGCATAAACATTTTTCCTGCAAAGGAAGGAAACTTTCATGGCAAAATGCAACAATCCATCAGATTACATTGTTTTTATTTAAGTTTGGTTTTGACTTCCTTTGATTGTAGGTTGTTTGTTTTAATTGAAGATTATAGTCATCTTGCTCTGATGAAGAGTACATGTGATTTTGAAATCACTGCTGAAATCAACTTTGGAGGACCAAACAAATGTGGCAGCAACATCAAATATTTGTATGACATGGAATCAGACTAAATTTTTGTTTCATTTGCTTTCTATAGAATGATTGGTGCTTCAAAGGTATTCAATTTTCTTTGAAGTTTCAGCAAAACTATTTTTTCTGGGTTTATTTTAAAACAAAAAGATTTATCTGTCATCTGGTCATGTATACAAGTTCCTGTTCCTGCTTTGTGAGGTTAACTGATTATACCTAATCTGGTAGAATAACTATTGAGTGCATCACAGTGTAATCAGATTGTAACATAACAATGTACTGTTAAGATGGTTTATCACTATGAACACGGGATTTGCCTACGTAACAATAGATAGATACAAGTGCATATTATATCCAAGTTTGCTGCTTTTTTCTATGGTGCCTTTGAATTTCTCCATTCCAAAACCAATATTGTAAATACAAGTTTAAACAGCCAACAATGTTGTCACAAAAAAACAATGCTAGATGGTATATTTTGTCAACAATAAGGAAAAAATAACAATTTGCAACACTGATAATGCCAAGAGAGAACCCTGAATAAATATTTTACACATTATTTTTATAATTTCAAAAAAAAAAAATTTTTTTCTTGTATGAGAAAAATACATGTATATGAAGTTTCAGGAGCTACACCACAATTGTCTTGTATTAGAATTCATCTGTGATCTCTTCCCCAAAATGATAATAAACTTTTCAGTTGTTATTTATTTGTACTTTTAAGAAGAAATTGTACATATAAGCATGTGCTTATAAGATTGGCCAAAACTACAAATTTTTAATTTTATTAAAAATGTTTGAAAAGAAGTAGAAGTTATCTCAGTGAATTACAATAATTTATTTCATATTTATTCATGAAACTATTTCACTCTGGTAACATGCTGATCTCATTTTTATAATCTCAACCCAAAAATGTAATAGAAAATACCAAATTAACATTATTTCCAGGCAATTCAGAGCTCTGCCATACATGAGATAAGGACAATGAGGGAAAATCAGTAGTCCAAGCACAGTGACCAATCAAATCAAGAAAAGGTATAACAATAACTGAATAAACTGGTTCTTTGATGATTGGCTGGCACACATGTATCAAATTAAAGGTATATTAAAAAACACGCCTTTTCATTTTTTGGGGGTCACTTTCTTGGCAAATTAAAAGTTGTGTCTATGTGCATCTAAAAGAAAAAAAATACATGTCCTAGCTGAAATACTATACATAAAGTTAGATGGAAGACCATAACACCCGAAATATTGCTATTCATAGTCACTGTTAATATCATACACATATTGTTCTACATAATCTTTTTAATATTTTTCAAAGCTTCCTTTTCTTTATATGCCACTAATGAATTTCTATTAAAATTTTCATGTTTTGTTTCAAGCAAGACCAATACCATATACTACCATCTGTTCTAATTGTTTCCCTAAAGGTGAGTTGTCTCCCATAACATAACTTTGACATGAAAGACCAGTGAATATGTAATTTGTTATTATCTTTAATAATTTGATTACAAAAAAATAACATTATGCCAATAACTATGAAGTGTTTTGAAATCTCTACAAACCAGGAATTAAGAAAACTGCAATATATTTCACATGGAAAGTCAAGTAAAAGATAAGTGTTCAATAGCAAACAAAATGTAACCCTCAAATGGGCAAATTTACCTAACTGCATTTTCCCTTGCACTTTATCTGTGCTTCATTTTGAATTTGAAATCATTTAGTCTGCATTCCACTTGCATTCTATTCACATTTGCAGTTCATCTATTACCTAGTCCTTTGTTGTCCTTTTTTGTTCAAAGTCTCATATATGTATTTTCTGATTTTGTATTCATAGCTTCAATTCAGTGTTTCATTTTATTTTCATTTGATTAGAACAAGTTTTGTCGTTTTTTTTTTTAGACTGTTTTTTTCGTATCTTGTCTTATTAAAAGTTAACTAACAAAACAGCTGATGCAAAAAATGCAAAAGACATCACTGAATTTATTATAAATAAAAATATAACCATAACCATGTTTCAAATGTAAAATTACCCATTGAGTGTACAATAAAAACACATGCAGCTATTTTTGTGAAACTGCATGAAATAATTTCACAAAATGCCAGAATGGCATCAAGGATCCCCTTCCAGCATCAGTGTGGGAATTCAAACAATGTTAACATATACATGTATCTCACTTTAACTCCTGAGAAGAAAAAGCAACAATTCCAGCTGGCATTAACTGCCTATCCAGGCATTAACACTGAATGATTAAGACTTTTAAAGACACAAAAAGAACACTGCTATAATTCTTGCCAGAACTAACATTTTTAATATTAAAGACAATTCAAAATTGAAATGACTCTGAAAGTGGGCTTCCCTTTAAAAAAAAAGCTGTCTAGTTTTCCTACAGCATTTTGTTCTTCAAAGCAATAAGACAGACAAAAAATAAGTTGCCAATTATATTTCAGCCATGTCCTGCATGTGTGTGTGTGTGTATGAAATAGAAACTGATATAATCAGACATGGAATGACTATCTAAACTATATCTGAAGCTCTAATAATAAAATTATGAATCAATAAAGACAAAATGCATGCATACTTCATATCTGAAGCAATAATAAGATCCGAATTTTGAAACTTTGTAGCAAGTTATATGTTAGCATATTTTGTCACAACTGGTTGGAGATTTTGCTTCATTGAGGGCTCTCCATAGTAAGAATCCTCAAAGCCTTTCAGCCTCTGGTCCTGGACACAAAGCGTAGTCCAAAGATTTATATATACTGGCCTCCCAGTTTTTGCAGAAATGCTGCTTAGGAGTTCACTTTATAAAATACTGCAAAAAAGTTCATAAGTATATTTAATTTACCACAGAGAGCCAGAACTTCCCCTCTTCTGAGTAGAAACCAGCCAGAATAGGACTGGGCTCTGCTGGGACATAGGGCACCCACTCCTCTTCCACTTGTTTCTTCTCTTCTAAAAGTCAAAGGTCAAATACAATACCCTAACTTTTCCATACTGCACAAGTTTGTGTCAAAAGAGCATAAATTATGAGAAATTATCTTTTATTAATGCATAGAAATAGATTTTTTTACATAATGAAAAGGTGACAAATTACACAAGCAGCTATTTGTCAAACAAATTTAGCAACCAATACTATAATTGGCACTGTTAATTGGCATAATTTTATTAAGTGCTCCTTACATTCACCTCTATGATAACTGTGGCAAATGAGATATTTGTTTGCTCTTTAATATATTAAAACTGAAAGATATCATTTTCCATCATATACTTTTACCTCTGTTCAAGGGTCTGTGATGACATGGCATTTAATGATAGACCTATGTGGTTGGTTTTGGAGACAAAAACATGGATGTTGCTTTACACCAATGCAAAGTAATTATATTCACATTAAAACATAAATTTAAAGAAAACTCAATTATCAAGACCTGAATTTCATTAGGTAAAAAACTGCTAGTCCCAGAAAAAGAGATTTTGTCACAGTTCAAACTTCCTTCTCATCAGATCTAAAGCAGACCTGACCAAACACAATAGGGATAGATGATCCTTGGCTCTGGGATTTGAGGAGAATGGGAAAAAGCAGACAAAATCCATGGGTCCAATAAGCAAAAACAACCCCATCAAAACAAAGGATGTCTAATATTCATACATTTGCTCATTTGCATGCTAAATAGCTGATCAAAACTGTCTCCTACAAATCAAAACAATTCTTGATATGAAAGTCTCTCTGAATCAGACATGCCTGGAATCAATTTAAAATAGCAACAAAGAAAAGCTGTCTCTTAAAAAACATAATTAGCTCTTGGCATTCAATGACATTAATAAATTTGAATATATCTTGCTTATTCATTGCTTCTGCATTAAAAAAAAAATGTAAAAAAAAGTTACAGAATATGAATTTATTTGTAATTTTTAAGAAATTCAAAAAAATTCAATAACTTTAGGCCCAAAAAAATTCTGCATCATTAGGTTCAGTGATGTCATCACAGATTATGATAGACCCAAGGAAGCAATACTGGAAAAAGGAACAAGGATGTAACCTTACATGGATTCCCAGAAATGAAGACATTTAAAATAAAACATATCCAAAGAAAAGAAAATACAATTTTCAGACCAGATCTCTTTATGCAAGAAATTGCCAGTTCCATTAGATCTAATGTAGACCTGACAAACCTTAACACAAGTAGACAAACCGTTGCAAATCTTAGGGTATCTTTGGAAATCTTAGGGTATCTTTGGAATGTAGGAAAAAAAGGGACAAGCAGGCAAATGCCAAGGGTTCAGTAATAAAAAAAAACAATAATACAAATTTCACCCAATTCATAACAAATAGCTAGTCCAAACAACTTCTACGTATCAAAGCAACAGTCAATACAAAAGTCTCTCTGAATCAGACAATTCAATAGGAAATAACAAGAAAACTTTCTCTTGTAGCCCATCTTTATTTGAAAATGGAAACAAGCTTCTGGCTTCGATGAGTTAAGTACATAAATTAGCACATTTTAATGTATCATAACAAGTTATATGACATGTACTCAAACATCAAACTTCTAAACAAGACTGATGCTGTTGTACTATGGGCTGGAAAATCAGGCTCTGTGATGTTTGTTCTACTGATTGATCACAACTTGCACTGCAATTTTGGCGATTATGCAACAGCTGATCTGGATCTATGCAATTTACAATTGTACCTGACTTTTATGTGGGTATATATGGTTGTATCTGACTTGAATGTAATTGAGTAACCTACTGTCAGTGATGAGATAAAAAACATCTCACTTTTGTGTTCAGTACACAACAATGCAGATAATAGCATATATTATTAAAGTGAATTTAATTTGTTACATCAACTTTAGACAGCATGCATATAAGGCCTATCAGACCTTACTGCAAATGGAGAAATGATGAAGGAATACGAAAAACTAAACATACTGAAATGAGTATTAAATTGAAAAGTTATTCATGCAGTAAATTAATTAAATTATAGAGAAGTTTATAACCTTCTTCTCCATGCTCTGATTCAGTCTCAAGGCCTCGCTCTATCCTCATCCTTCTCTCCTCTTCTTCTTTCTTCTTTCTCTCAATCTCTTCCAAACGCTTCTTTTCCAATTCTTCCTCATGCTAAAAACATTAATTACAAGACCTACATAAATGAGAGTTTGGGGTCTATATCCATTTTATTACAAGTGTTATTTCTGTACCAATAAATTCTGAACAAGATTCTGAATTTAATTTAAGTCAATCATTGCAAAGAAAATGATTTGATTTCTTCAATTATGGTCTGACATTGGAAAATTTAAACATAAATGTTCATGTATATTTTGAAACTGCAAAATACTCACCACAACAAAAGCCAATATAAATTTTGCACAATACTGATTCAATAAATAAATAATTACACAAGTTTTATATGCCTTTAATGTACTACATACAAAACACAAAAATATTTAATATGGATATTAAATTGCTTCATATCCAGCTATATTTTTATTTAAATCATGATAATTACAAATATGGGATACCTTAACTATACCTATACATCATAAAATATGAATTTATCCAAGTAAATATTCTTGTTAAAATTATTTTAACAATCTAACTCAAACTTTCACTATTATTTGATGTTAGATAGGAATAAACATTAAGCATACTGCTTCCATTTCATAATTGTTAATTTCTGAATTATTAATGTTCATAAAGATTCAATTTATTATGAATTTAATTTATGGTAATTTTCCAAAATCTTTCAAACAAAATGGTCAATGTTTAATCTCAGACTTAAATTATTCAGGATTTTCATATATACAGTGTATATCTTGATTTTTCAAAACAATTTAAGACTAATGTTAACCTCTTTCACTATGGTCTATGTTTAATCTCTGCCTTAAATTATTCAGGATTTTCATACAGAAAACATCTTGATTTTTCAAACAGATGTCAACTTATGAGCATGTTTATTAGGAATCCTAGTATAAATACTGCACAATCAAGGCAGCCCCTATGGATTAGACAACACATTCATTAAGAATAAAAAAAAACTATCCAATGACATTCCATCTTCCTGTAAGCCTCTACATACAGTCAGAAACAATAAAGGTCCAATGAGAATAAATGGCCAATTCATTCCTCTAATTCTAGAACTTTGACTTCCATAAATATTTGTATCAAAAACAAAAACTATAAGCATTAGACCTCCTAATATATTTTAATCTTTCTTTTCTCTTGAACCCTTCCACCACTTTTAACCTAACATCAGTCTTATGGACTGGTTTCTTGCTATGATTATATTGTTTATAAGTCAACTAAACATTCCATGTGGTTCCATGAGATTGTGAGTCTAGTCTATACAAACAACTGTATTGCTCAAAATGAGGCTTGCTAAAGTAAGGTGAAGTCAATGATTGGTTGACAGGTCAATCAGCATTCCTAATGAAAATTATGCATAGGTAATATAGGTTTCACTTCTGTATGAAAATCCTACTATCTCTTAAAAATATTATAAATATGTTTGCATTTATTGCTTATGAAAAAATAGTGTTGACGGATTTTTACCAATGGTGTATTGTTTGGACAGAAGAAAAAGAAAGAAAATGAAACAAGGTATGCCTATCAGTAACAACTGCTTTCAAAAGGCTATTGCTTTTGACAAGTTTATGTCAGAGACCCTACTCATTGTTTGACTTTTAAAAGTGAAGACACACTACTTTATATACATGGTCACAAATCTGGAGTCAAAATGTACTCACAATGAATAGCTATTAGTGATAAAAAGTAAAGAGGCCCAAGTGGGCCTGACATTGCTCACTTGTGTAACTGACATATGTAAGTTTGTGAAATCAAATTTATATGCGCAAGCAAATGTGGAGTGGAACAAAAAGATTTGAGATTTGAACACCATATCATCTTGTCCATCAGGCCTAACATTGGATGGAATGTTCAGTTGGATTAAGATTTCATATTTTGCTCATTTTCAGTCTCTTTTTATCAAATGTGAATCAAGGCTGATATAACTAAATTAGATTCCTCTGAGAAATGACATTGCTAGTATTACTCAACAACACAGTATTATATTAGACATGCATTCACTTTATAATTACTTAAATAATTTTCTTTTGATATAACCTGTTGTAAATTTAAACTGACAATGATTAGTGAACAGTGCACAACTGTACCCACTGCAGAATCATGCTCTCAAGCATATGTCTAATAGATGCTTAGAAATATTGGGAGAAACAGCATGCATCTAAATAAGCATGTCTAATACTAGTTACCAATGAATGAAAATGATACGATCTGCTCATAACATTCAGAAAATTTGGAATTTGTTTGCTTGTTGCTACTTTTATAATTAAGTGTTTTTCATAAACAAAAATTTTCTAGGGTTAGCATCCAGAAAATTGGAGAGACTGGATATTTGGATTCATGACTAATTAAATTTGGAAATGTTTCATAAGAAATGTATCTTGGGTTATTACTTGGGATTTATTTGTTTTTCCTAAATACCAAAATTTTTTTTTAATAATTTGCAATTAATGGTATTTAATACATGAAATGATGTACAAACAACAAATACTTCAGACATTTTAATATAACCTCATTTTTGAAAGTGTTTAGTGGCTTGAGTTTGTTTGTTGCGTGATGCAAATAATGTGCCATGCTAAGTTCTTTGTGTGCATCATGTATGCATAAACTACATCCAGTTTGAATGGTCAATGAACAAATTAGATGCTAAGGCTTTCTAAATCCCCAAATACCTTACTTGCTGAGGTTTCTTGCCATTGCATACATGCCAA
>QKMX01351476.1:9477-22223 GCA_003401595.1 Venustaconcha ellipsiformis
ATATTTTCCCATACAAATGCAGTAACCTATAAATACTTTGCATGACAAGGGGAGTTATTCTTTGCTGTTTATATGGACTCCTTGGTCTATTCTGACCCCTCTCCTGGATTCACAACTTTAAAAACCCCTAGAGATCCCCAAGAGAACTGCAGTAACTCAGTGGCTAAGGCATTGAACTCATGACCAGTGTTGCAGTTTCATTTTTCCATCATCTGATAAACTTTGATACTCATTAATATATATAGATCTTCATTATACTTGAAATCATATGGGATCTAGATGATATAGGCTTACATATGATATCTGATCAGAATCTGTCAAAAAATTTGGCCTCTAGAGTGTTCACAAGCTTAGCCAATACAATACAAAATCACTTCATTGATGATATTGCATGGATGTTGCTCATAAATGATCTCACCTGAGATCTTGATGATGCAAGCTTATATTCCATCTCTGATCAAATATAATCTGACTTATGGCCAAAAGAGTTGTCACATACTCAGCCAATCAGATGGAAAATCAACTTAATAGATGTCACTCATAATCAAACTTACCCAAGATATTCATGATGAAAACTAATACCAAATCTGCTACAAATCTGCCTCTAGAGTCTTCATAGACGCAAGATCATCTCATTAATATGCATGGATATCACTCATAACTAAACTCTTTTGAAGCTTTGATGATATAAGCTAACGTACCAAATCTGATCAAACTCCTGTGAGAATGTCTTCTAGTGTGTTCAAAAGCTCAGTCAATCAGATGTAACTTAACCTCTTGAACAGATGTGGATGCAACTCATAACTCAAAAATAGTCAGTGTCATGCTAGCTCTTAAATAACAACATGATGTCAACAATATCATGTTATAACAGGGTCTTAAATAGTTTAAGTCCATAAAGGTGACAAAGTCACTCAAATTTGGCAGAAATTGTAAAAATAATGTATACAACCTGCATAAGACTGATTGTCCCACAAAATAAATCCACAGTGAAAGTTGAATGGTCCAATTTGAACACTAAAATGGATTGTATTTTTGGAGGTAAAATTGATTGTATTGTTGGAGTGAAACTAAAAACCAGCCAGACCTGGAGTTGGCAAAGGGAGGTAATGGGCAAGAGTTATTGCCATTTGTCTTTATGAGATAGACATGAAAAGACAATTTTCTGCTTTTAGTATGGCTGGATTCGTGAGGTAGCAGGTTAATATTCCTAACATAATATGATTGGGGAATGTATATGAAGGAGAAAGATGAAACCTTTTAAAAGCATATGTTAATTTATAATGTAGGTTGATTAACTAATGGCTGCTTAGCTATAATGATTACAAGAAGCTCATTGTAAAAGGCATGAAGCTTGACAGATAAAAAGATTATTTTGTTAAGGACCCTGAGTCTTGATATGTGGTCACATCACAAGTCTGTCAGATTCCAGTGAAAACCATCACTTAAACCCTATTCTTGTGAGACAACTGATATTGCTAACAAAACAGGGTTTCTCTTTAAGATCGGTGGTGTCTCAAAAAGAGGCCATATCACCATACAAAACAGTTAAATCACCATACAAAACAGTTAATTAATGGTCTCTGATAGCAGTGGCCTGTCAAGTTTGATGTTACTGTATATTCCCCTTCTACATGGGACAGCAAGATATGATCATAATTGGATACTTAAAGGAAATAAACCAATTTTTCTTAGTAAAATATGTTTCTTCGAAAATACCCAATCATGATACCTTGGGAGTACAACCACTACCTCGCAAATCGATTCCTCCCAGATACAACTTTTAGCTAGAGGGAGCTAAATGTTGTCTGTCAACCCATGTGGAGGTCAGGCAGAGTATTCTCCCCTTACCTAAAAGACCTGGCAGCAATGAGTAAGGATATTCCAATAGGCACAATCTCTACAGATATAACTATGGAGAGGCAGAGAGGATGTATGGGTATTATGATTGGGTAAGTATTTTTGAAGAAACATATTTTACTAAGAAACTTGATTACTTCTTTGAATACATTACTCAATCATAATACCTTTGGAAAATAGTGGAAATAAATCTGGTCACATAAGGTATGAGAGACATCTTCTAGGTAACCCAACTGGAGGAAACTCTGTCCGTTGTAGTGCAGCTTCAAATAAGGGGAAAAGAAAATTCCTCCCCCCAAATCCAGTGCAAGTCAAAACCGCATCTTTAAGAATCTGTCGATCGACCTAGCAGTGTAACCTGTTGAGCTGTTGGGATAGGTCCCACCAGATCTAACTGGGCCCTTTTGGTTGACAGATCTCAGAGATAAAAGCTGGAGAATGTGGACTCTGTTCTCCATCCCACAGCCTGAATGATGTTGGTTAGAGAACAGTTATGTTTGAATGCTAGACTTGTGGCAACTGCCCTAACCTCATGTGCCGAGATGTGTAAGATGGTTTGGATATCCCCAAAGCGATGATATCCCAGAGTCTATTGCTGGGGTTTCCAAGTGAAAGACTGGCATGTGAGAGCAGTAGAAATGCCAACAGAAGTGATATGGAATGCGTTTTTGTGTAAAGAAAAGTTTGTTACTGCCTGGATCCTGCAATGAATGGTGATGACATTTCATATTGTCTGTAACCCTCCCTGATTGCGGGAGTAACTTGATGACAGGCTTCTCCTTCTTTGCCATACAATCAACAAAAGCTGGGACTTTAGTCCAGTTTGGTGTTGGTGTAAGGGGGAAGAGGGCCAAAACTCTGGGGGTAAAAGGTGGAATACTTCCTCAATGGAGGCCAGGAAGACTGAATCTTCATGTGACATTATATAGTTCAGAATTGAATATATTCCTTGAGAACAAGCATCATCATCCATAGGGGTACAATGTGAGTCTGAAGAAAGATGATATATGTTGCCCACAAAACTTCTAGGACATCCCGAATTAGAAACCATGACTTCCAGAAAGTCACTGAGAAGGGAGGCTCTTCCAGTGGTGTGTTGGGAGGCTTGTGAAATAATGTCTGTAGAAGTATGAGGAGCTAAATGAGACATCATGCCAAATGGGAGAGGAATATGTGTTGGATCAGTCCCTAGGTATGTCAATGAAGGTCTGTTTAGACATACTGTGATCAAAGCTGTTGCATGATTGAGTCCTAAAATGAGGATGTTGGAAGCATCATCTGACTCATAAAGTTGGGATGCTTGATCCACATCACCTGCTTGTATATCTGTATATCTCCTGATTGTACTAACACAGCCGAGGCCAGTCATAACAGAAATAGGCAGTGTGTGTGTGTGAGGAGCATCATCTGACTCATAAAGTTGGGACAGATTACAGGATGCTTGATCCACATAACCTGCTTGTATATCTGTATATAGAAAGGGAAGTAATGGCTGTTGGCTAAGTTCTTTCCCTCATTGTTCAGTAAGAGAAATGGAGTCAAGTCTGATAGGAATGGCCAGTAACAAATTAATCTGGAGGTGGTGACTTGGGTGCTTGGACAGTTTATGATCTTGCTGCTTTCTGGCATTTTGTGGTTGAAGGGAGAGAGGTTGAGTTGTCCCCCTTTTTTGCCAAAAGTTCATGTACGTATGACAGGTCAGCTTGTAGATTGATGACATCATCCTCTTTTGAATTTCGCTTCTGTACTTTGCCACAGTTAAAACCTGTAAGTATAATGAGCAAACAAAATAAAGATGAGGGGCCTAGCCCTGACACCTTGTTGGGTACTATCAGTGGGAGCTAAAGCTTAGCATGGGCCCAGTAAATAATTGATGGGAATTCTATTGTCAATGAACTGTATAGAGTGTATAATACTGTAAATATACCATAATTTGTCTGCATCTGTCTTGTTTGGCTATCCATATGGTGCAGAGCCGACCAAAAGTAAATTACCTGGAAAAATACCTGCTAGCAGATGAATTTTGGCCAATACTACTTGTTCGAGTGGTCAAGGATGTTGTGGACAGTTAAAATCATTGAAGCTTGATGTCTGGACACTAAGACTGCCTAGGTTAAAAATAGCAGTATCTAAGTAAAAATAATTATGATATACAGATAATACTACTTGCAGGGAGGCTCAGAAACAGCCTATATAAGTATTTTTTTTTCAAGTATACAATTAGCTCATGGTAGCATGGTGCCAAAGCACTAAAAATGCTGTGCAAAGACAAAGAACCAGGTTCTGCAAGGTATAAGAAACTTGCACACGTAATTAATGCAGTCCTGAACTATCCAGTGGATATATGATGGCCACCCATGCAAGTGATAAAAAGCTCTAAAAATATACATACATACAACAAATATGAACAAATGTTGGTGAACGTGAGAGAGAAAAGTAAGTTGGAAATAGAGATGGAGCATACTCTCCTTGAAGTGAAAGGACTCCTCCAACTAGAACAGGTATGCTTCCAAGATAAAAATGGATGGCAAGGTCTCCTGCAAAATGAGTGTGCTGTGTTGCACAAGCAGAAATAATAACTGGAATATCCTTACTCATTGGCTCCAGGTCTTATAGGTAAGGCATGATCACTCTGCCTTATTTCCACATGGGTCGTCAGACAACTTTTAGCTCCCTTTAGCTAACAGTAATATCTGGGAGGGCTGGATTTGCGAGATAGTAGTAGTACTCTTAAGATATTATAACTGAGTAATGTATTCAAAGAAGAAATCTCCGGACTTAACTAATGACTTGGCTAAACATTACCCATAATCAATAGCAAAATTAAAACTCCAATTCTACTGTAAAACATGAGAAAATATATTCACTTCTAGAAAGAAAAAAAAATTACCTCACATAATTCATTTGAATTGTATTTGAAGCTGAGCCTTCCAAGTTCTCCACAATTATTCTAATGCATACATTCTGCTCATTTAGATTCAGCTTAAAATCTGGTGATACCAGCACATGGAAATGGAATCTGAAAACATTTGGATCTCTGAAATAGAAAACAAAAATCCAAGTAGGCATGAGGTCACTCACTTGTATGACATCTAGCTAAAAGCCAAAATCCATGGCAGTTGTCTGAGAAATCAGGTTATTGGATGCTTTACAACATTAAAAGATATCTTATTTTGTAATGGCAGCCATATTGTATGGCAGAATGACATCATTTGTTCAAACCTTAAAATCTTTATCTCAGGGTATTTTCAAAGAAATTTCGTCAACTTATGCTCATAAGTTATGATTAGAAGTCTTTAATAAATCTTTATAGTTTTATTACCACTGACTGAAATTTACTTAGTGGTATGACCATAATCTAAAAGCATCTTCAGGCAAGGTTGTTTTGTGATAAATTTATTCAAAATCAACAAGTCAATGCAAGGTTTACTATCTTAGCAAGGGTGACTGCTGGCTATACACACATCTGATATTTGATCAGCATCATTCCCATAAATATGAAAGGCCTTCATTTGAGGATGTGTTCTGCTAAATTTAATCAAAGTTTCTGGAATAGTATTTGAGAAGATATTATAAACAATGTTCTTAAATTTTTAAAAACAGTTGCCATCTTTTGATTACAAATTGTCATGTGCAACATTTAAATACTTTTATGCCTGGCTGCCTTATGTCAAATTTGGTCAAATTCTTTTCCATGATTTTAATCCTGCTTGAAGATTTATCTATTTTGAGCAGCAGCTGCCATATATGATAATGGATCTGCATTATTTGTAAGAAACTTTAATGGTCTGTGTCTATTAAATTTGTTCAATCTTTTAGATGAAATTGTTTGAAGATCTTTCTGTTTTTCTTAATTCTGGCTGTATTTGATGACTAATTGGCATCATTTCACAAATATAAAAGGCATTCTTATCAAGATCTTTTACATCATATTCAGTCCAATTCTGTACAGTAAGTTTTAAAATATCAATTCAAGTTTTATTTTGATATTAATTTCAAGACAACCTGGCATCTTGCTTTTAGCTTTTATAGCCATGGTCTGAGTAGTAAAACTGAGATTGGAATTCGTTAACATTTTCTATGGGAAATAGGGAGATAATCTAAATTTAATGGTATCAATCATTCAAATACATATATCTTTTAATGAATGTGGGGTGGTGGTCAGTAAGACATCACTTCACACATAATATCTGACATTTGCAATAATTTACTCGGTAAGCTATTATCTAATATCATCTGCCTTTGCCAATTTATGTTTTTTATAATTATGTGGTAAATATATGCTTTATTTAATACTTCATTCTTCTCCATCCAAAATTATTGAACAATCAGGTGAATATGCACCTGATGTCCATAAGAGTTCAATGGTTGGATATTAAAATTGTAGTTACTTAGATGTTTGTCTCAGTATCAAATACCTCTGTGACAATGACTATGGAAATCCATGGTGTCTTTTCATTACAATACAAAATTTACACTTTTTTTAGCAAACTGGGAAACTGTCACAAAAGGGCTGAAATGTTAAAAGTACTGGTGGTTATATTAAATTAGTGAATGTCTCTGAAGTGGAAGGAAGGATTCCATACTGAACAGGAAGAGCCCTAATGCAGATGCACCTTTAATCTGAATCTCTGAAATGGTGACCATATTTTATGGCATATTGACACTATTTGTATAAATATATAATTAAACTTCTGTCTGATCCAGTCCAAATCTGTTATCAGTTTTCGAAAAGTCATCTGAAGGTTTTCTTCTTTTTAGCCTGGATCCATCCCCAAATATGGATCAAGTATACTGTAAATCTGATTAAACATTTAATGTCTATGAGATATAAATATGAGACATGCATTTTGTGAACCCAGAAAATTCTGCAAGTGTTGACTATGATTAAATAAAATTAATAATGAAAACAAAGCAAGTCAAAATGTACCTAAAGGCAAAGAAAAGTCAAATTTACGTTTATAAGGAAGAATGCTGACAAAACAACTTAGCTTTATACAAGTCTAAAATTATTTTAAAATCATGTATATTATGATGTCATAATATCAATCGTGTCAACACTTTCTCATGCAATGTTGTCAAAAACTATTTGCTTGATATAAACAAATTGTGGCATATTTTTTTTCCTCAAACATAAATTTTGAGTCCAAGTGCCATGTGTCCTTTGTTAATTTGTTGGCTATTTTATTTTGTATTTAAGTTATGAGTAATGGATGTTCACTACTATTTTATGAAAGTTTTGTTTACTCTAAATGTAAGCTTCCTGTTGCACAATGAAACAAAAGTTAAACCAAAGAATTATAAATAAATTATTGCACTTAACTATGATTGCACTTACCCATGATTACTTATTTTTCTTTCAAAGTGTGTGCTGTCCATGTTTGCATTCTGAAAACAAAACAAATGAATGGAATTAAATTATGGGTGCCCTATGTTATAATATCAAATAAAAGTACAAACATATAAATGTGTTGGGTTTGATCTTAAATATGCAAACTCGCTGTTGAAGTTTGATGAACGATAACAAGAAAGATCTACACTGTAACTAAATATACAATACCTGGTAAATTTATATCAAATGACTCCTTGCCATAGTGCCTCAACATAGTCTAGTAATGCATATAATACAGGTATGATTATCAATACATGTACCATTTTTTTAATTGAAGTTGTCCACATTTTCTTCAAAATTAAGCATAATGATAAAAAACTAAATGTTTCAATAATCAATGTAATATACAGAGTTTTTGGAGATTTTGCTACATATTTGTCAAATCTACTTTTTGTGTCGTGACTACAAGATTATCACCTGTCTTGTTAAACTTTCTTCTCTTGCATTATATTTCTTCTCCTGTTTTTCAGCTTTACTAGTTTCATTCCTTTTGACTTTGTTATTTGTTTCCTTTTTGCAATCTTCCCTATTACTTGCTACCAGGCTATCATCCACATTTTTTTTTGTTCCCTCAATCACATTTCCTATCTTATCTGCTGAATCTTTGCCTGTATTCTTCCTTAGTTGTTCTCCTTGCAATGATGCGGCTTTTGCTTTTGTAACTATTACAGCACTTTTCATATCATCTTCATTAATTTTCTCTCCTCCTTCATTTAAATTTTTATGTTTCCCATCCTCTCCTTCCTTGCTAATAGGATTGTCTTCCCTTGTTTCATCAACTCTTGTCATTCCAGAAAAATTGATAACTTCTCCCTCTTCTTGGAGCTGTTTTTGTAGACCAACCTCATGTGCCTTGTCAACTCTGTTTTCTTTCTCCTCCATCTCCATTCCTTCTTTCTTATTTCCCAATTCATCTCCTCCAACTGTTTCTTTCTCTTCTCCTGCAGTTTCACAATTTTTACTCTTACCATTTTCAAACTGTTTTCTGTTTAATGCTGCTGCTTGTATTGTCCCTTTAACTTTTTTAGGGGCATTAGTTATTGCTCTCCCTTGTCCAAGCTCTTTTTGTACCCACCCTTCTTTCATCTTGTTAAACTGATTATCTTCTCTCTCAGTTCCCTCTTTATCATTTCTCAAATCATCTGCCACATTTATGCATTCTCTTTCTCTTTTAGTTTGCATTTTGTCACCTTTTTCTATTGCCCTCTTAATATGTTTTCTTTCTGATGCTACAGTTGTTGTTTCTATTTCCCCTCCAACTCCTGTCTTGTTAGATTCATGTGTCCTCCTTCTTTCTTTTAACACTACATTTTGTCTCCCCTCATTTTTTTCCTTGTCAAATGGATTATCTTCCTTCTTTGTATCAGTTCCATCTTGCTCATTTTTCAATTTATTTGCTACAACTGTTTCTTCTGTCCCTTTTACTCTACTTTGCATTTCAATTGTTTTATTTAGTTCCATTCTCAGTTGTTCTGTCTGTAATGTTGATGTTTGTGTTGCGTATTCAACTGTTGTCATTTTAAGTGCATTAGTTGTTCCTCTCACTTCTCTTACTTCTTTCAATTCCACAATCCTATTAATATCACCAACTTGTTGGTCTTCCTCTTGTGTCTCTGTGTCTTTATCTGCTACAGCTATTTTTCGCATCTCAGTTTCGACTGTGGTTTGCATCTCACATGTTTTTTCTATTTCTTCCTGAAGTGATTCTATTTGTACTAATGTTTCTTCTTGTTTTGTCCCTTTCTCACCTTTTATTTCATGTACAAAAGTAATGTTTCCTTGTTTCTTTGATTCATGATGTGTTTCATATGTTTGTGATAATACTTCTGAAGTTTTATCTGATACATTTTTTTTCAGTGATTCTACATCTTTCATTTTTTCCTTTATATTTGGTACTACACTCATGTTTCTTGAAGACTTTTCTTCTGTCAGTTTAGTCTCTGACCCCTCTGTTGCATTTACTTTCTTGTCTTCGATCTTGCTGGAAACTTTTGTTTTTCCCAAAATCACATGATTGTTTGGATCAATTTCAGCATCAAACCAATCAATATCTCTTCCATCATTTGCATTACTGCTATTTTCATTAGGATATTCATCTTCAAAGTCAACTTGATGTACATGTTTTACATTATCTTCATCATTCACTGTCAATATCATGTCTTTGTTCTTATTACTGAACAAAAGTAAACTCAGTCTTTCAGCTTCTAGATCTTTTCTTGATTTCTCATATGTGGTCTGTATAGTGGGAGTCCATTCCTTTACATTTTCCACCATTTTAATGTTGTCATTCTCTTCAAAGTATTCACTACCCACTGTACTCACTGTGACTGATGCCAAGCTGCTTTCCACTTCATCCTTCTCACATTGCTGTGTTTCTTTCAAAACTTTCTTCTGATTTATAACTGCACAAATATTGGTTCTTCCTCCATTTATTGATGATTGTTTTTTATCATCATCTACAGACATCTGATTAGAGCAGCTTTCATCAATTTGATCTTGATGACCATTATTACTTATTGCCCTTTGAACAGAAGATGGAATTGCATAAGACGAGATTTTACCAGAGTCAATATATCCAAGAGGACCTGATACCATTTGAGACCGTTCTTCTTTCACACAAGTCTCTTCTGATTGGAATTTATTCTCATTCTTATCAACTGAATCTGAAACAAAAACATGCTGACATTAAATAAAATGATATATATCGTAATAAATCATACCTAAATCTTGAAATCTACAGGAAGGAACCTCTTTCCAAGTGTGCTCAAAGTTATTCATTATCTCACTATCTCCCTGTTACAGCAAATTTCAAAAGGCCTCATAGTACCCATGCTTAAATTACAGCTTATCTAAATTTTATGCATATCTGAAAGCCATTAGAATTTATGTTATAAACAATGAAGTCTCAATCTTAAATGGTTATGTTCAGCTATATGGTATAAAGATATATGAAAGCACATTTATGAATGGCAGTATCACAAAAGTCAATTAATTTTCCTTAAAGAAAAAAGGTACCTTAATTTGTTGCATCCAAAATGATCAAACAGTTTGATAGTTAAAGATATGCTAGCAAACAAAGAAAGAAATATGTACTGTACAAATACCTGTTACTGCACTTGGCCGTGGAGTTCCACATACAGTACAAAACTCATTGGCCTTGTCAAGGATATTTCCACAAACAGACCCACCTGTCCCCTGGCCTTGACATGTAATCACAATATTGAGAAACCACTGTGGATCCACTTTTGTTCTACATCTTCCACAGAATTTAGAATTCTCCTGTATTTCAGTTTTGCATGGAGATCCATCTTTTTTTGTCCCTGGACAGAGGATAACATTTTTTAAAGTTGTAAATTCATGCCCACACTGGGAACAGAAGCAAGTTCCTTCCCCAACCTCAATGTTTGCACCACACTGATCACACCGCATAGTTCCACATAGTAGTGTCCTATTTATAAGGTATTAGGTGATTCCATGTATTAAAAGTTCCTCGAGACTTATATGCAACAACACAGACATGAACCATCATTCTGAAATGAGTACGGATACACTGAAAAAAATATATATATATTTTCATGTAAATGACAGTTAAGTTCTTCTTTAAAATGCATTTAAATGACCAAAAAAATTGCATCTCTTTTTAACAGTCGTTCTATGAAAGGTCTCCTGTAAGATCTATTATTACCACTCTATGGTCTTAAACAAAGAAATAGAAAAGAGTGAAAACCAACAAGTTTTGTAAAATTCAACAAATAATTTATTTTGATAGAATACAAAGTGAAAATTTAAAAATAACTTACAGTAATGCGAATTAAATCCCAAAATAGCTGAAACATTCTCTCTCCAGATTCGATGAATAAAGTTCTAATTAAATTCTAGTGGTATTCCAAATAAGATGCAGTGCTGAAGATGTGGATGTGCCTGTAATCTCAAATATTATGATTGCAAGTCTTTTGATGGATCTCAAAAATATAATCAAAGTTATCCTAGTTTTAATTCACTATAATTCCAAATTAATGTGTCTGTCCAAAGATATTATTGAGCACTTTATAATTCCAGAGAATAATAATTTGAATACATAATTCCAGCCCAAATAAAATAACGAAAACAACAATAAGACTGATTTTTGCTTCAGATATTACCATATCACAGAAATGATTAATTTCTCAGGTACACAAGATTATAAAGCCCTCTACTTGATCTAGGTTACAATTAACATTCCCCCATCCTCAAAAAAAACCCCTCTTACTTAATGGAAAATTCCATTCTAAAAGATTTCTTTACCAAAATTATAATAAAGAATAAAGCAAATATAATAACCATGACTCAGATCAAGATAATGATCATAGTATTTAATCCATACTCTTATAAAAATATTAGCTATGTATTATTTGTTTACCAAAATAAAAACCAAGATCAATGTCTTTAGTCAGAACACAGTGATTTTAATTTTGAGCCAGGTCAAGCACAAATAACAATTATCCATAGCATATAATGAATTTAAACAGAACTAATAACAATGCAAATTCAATATACATAAAATCTACTTTGGAAGAAAGAATGTATCTCTTGTATATTTAACAGACCCAATAACAGCCAATGGACTTTAAAGTATGAAATTTTTCACCCTTAATTTAGATGTACTTCAGGTGTAATATTTGTAAAAATTCCAGGTGTAACAGTTAATAAGGGCTTAAACTTATCTGAGATGTAAACCAAGCGGAATTCAGACGTAAGTCAGGTGGAATTTTAGGCGAAATATGCAAATTAGTGACGCCCAGAAATGCACTTTATTTTGATGCCTGGAAAAATGCTTTAGCTTGATGCCTGGAAAATAATGCTCTTTAAGGCTGACACCTGGATAAATGCTTCAGCTTCATCCGAGAAGTAAACCAGGCAGAATTGAGACGCAAGTCAGGTGGAATTTGAGGCGAAATATGTAAATTAGCAACGCCTGGAAATACAAAATATAATTTAGCTTGACGCCTGGAAAAATGATTTGGGTTTCCACATCCTTCCTAAAATATGTAACAATAGTATCATTTGAACAATGATATGGTCACAGGTTTTCCTGACTTATGTTTAATTCTGTTTTGATGAACCTCATTAAACAAGATAGAAATAAAAATAAAGAAACTTATAATTTTATGAACAACTGCTTTTTATTCTGAGAATTTATAACTTTACTGGTACATGAAATTGAAACAATCCCATTCCATCATTATCAATTTATTAGCTTGATCATTTTTATGCTTCTTCAGTGCCATTTTAATCTGCTTCCTGGCATAGCTGATCCTCTCTGTTACAGCATCATTGAGGCATGGCTCCAGAGGTGTCGAGTGGCCATTCTTTTTGAACCAAGCCACAACATAATCTAAACAAATAAAGACACCATAAGGAAATCATCTTCATTAAAACTATCAGCTTAAATGTTGAAATGATAACATTCCTTTCCCCAATATATTTAAATGGTTCAATATTATTCATGTCATAT
>QKMX01351481.1:0-12380 GCA_003401595.1 Venustaconcha ellipsiformis
ATTAAAATACAACATTATCAATAATTCTTGCACACTGTATTAACAGTTATATTAGTTACCGGATAAAACCTTTAATTAAAGCATACTGACAAATACATAAATATGTAAAGTGCCATCTTACTAATATCCCCATTTATGAATCACTCAGAAATTACAGACCTGTATATCTGTATTTCCCTATGATCATTGTATACCTTAACAAAGGCTTACAGCACAATTAGAATCAATACTTTAGTTCAGCTTTTTTTAGTCAAAGAAATACAAAATGAGAAGAAATCAAAGTTTTGCTGATAGTGAATAAATCATAACTTCTTCATAGAATAAAACGATGTTAAAGTACAAAATCATCAGCAAACCTTTCATTCATGTATTTGGTTACATTATAATCCAGAATCAAATTATAATTGTTATTTGTCTTCTAAAAGTTGAAAGATCACCAAAATGTGATATATTACTATTGTACACATACATAAACCATAACATCTTAAATACTTGCATGTTTTGGGAAGCCTGATTAAACTTCTAACATCACCAATACAACTTTAAGTATTGTAACTACCTCAAGCCAATGAACTGGATACAACAAAATTATACATAAATGTTAGCCAAAAGTGCGAAATTGCACCATACCAAAAAAAGCAATATAACTGATGACAAAATAACCTGCTGCTGACAGGACTAACAGCAAACAAAAGATAAGTTCGCCTGGATATTCAGCAGAATTCCACAATTTCTTCATAGGTTGTTGACTGCATAAGTTATAAAAACAATTTTGTTTAGGTTTCAAACTATTTGGTATCTACATCCATATTTGACGTGACATCTCCGTCATTTTGTTCAATGACATCAATACCAAAAGGCCACAATGCCAGGATGTTTTCTATCAGGGTTGGTAAAATTCTGTTGTGCTCTTTTCATATCTATGTCATATTTTACTAAGTGTTTTTTTAATATAAAAGGAATCAATATTCTTTTTTCATTTTAGTAACAACAGCCATATTTTGATGCTGGAGTGGTATCATTTGAATAAACTTAAAACCCTTCATTTCAGGATATTTTCTGTCAAATTCTATTAAGCCATTTTGAGAATTTGATTAGAGGTTTTTCTATTTTCTGTGATGGTGGTCAAATTTGATAACAGATCAGCCCCAATGATCCCAAATTCAATGCCGTGTATGCAAGGATGCTGTCAAATTTGATCAAATTCTGATTAGTAGTTTTTGTGAAGTTGTTTAATGGGTTTATCTATTTTAAGTAACAGTGGCAACATCTAATGGCAGATTAGCACCATTTGAATTATGTTAAAAGTCATTCATCTGTTGATTTTTTTTTTCTGGAGACGTTGAAAATTGCAGTCAAACACACAACCTATGCAGAACCATTCTAATATCTCACTCTGCCTTACATCCCAGTGTGGTAAAAGGAAGCAAGTGAAAAACTTTGTGAAAACAATTCTTATTCCAGTTGTGTTAAAGTTAGTCAGAATGAATAATTCTGAAACAGCTGTATCTGATGAAATTAGAACATGACACACTGCAAAGTAAATAGACATGTTATTACATAATGACAGAAATCCTGCATTTTACAGTAAGTATATACACAAAGTGGAGAGTCAATTATAAGGGATTTTACAATTCTAAATGCATTTGGAGATTACAAATCCTAGTTTGTGGGTTTTTTTTAATACTTCTCCCGGTTTATGCAATAAATATTTCACAATTATGAAATACATAACAGGAACTTCAGATGTCAATAACTAAAATTATTTAATGGTTCATTTTTGACTCTTTTATTTTATTTTGTTGTCTGCACTTGTTTTGTAGCAGCAGGAGTTTGTCTTAAATACAGCCACTTCTCGCCTGTAGTTTCATCAGTTCTTGATTTGACCAAATTTGTTTCTTTCATTTGTGCTTCATCACTATGCAAAAGCCAAAATCTGGTTTCCCTTCCATTTTGATAATCAAAGAAATTAGAAAAAGAAGCTTTTGGATTTAAGTTTGATATTTTTTCCTTGTTAGTAAGCCATATAGACTCATCGCTACAAGTAACTGAGGCTGGGGATTCAAATTTTGATGAAAATTTAAAATCCATCATGTCTTGCTTCTCAGCCCCCGATTTTGATTGCTGGCTCTTCAACCAACACATATCTTTAGTTCTTGCCTTGTATTTCTCTAGTTCATGGCAAGGTAGTGGTGTGGTGGGCAGGACACTGACATGACCATTCAGTAACCAAGATTTAATATCTTTATCTTTCTGCAACTTGTCAGGGAGAGTTAATGGCCTAACACTGATGGTAGATGAAGTTGTGGTCTTCAGCCAGGGATTGTCAGAATTTCTGATAGCATCAGTGGGTTTTCCAAAATGACTTATATTGGCAGCAGGACATGGATCTGTGGATGCAGAATGGCTATAGACATTTGGACAAGTGGTGCTCTGATTTAAAGTTGTTGATCCATCTATTCCCTGACAATAAGATTTCCTCTTCTGACCCCCTTGGGGAAGAAGCCACACTGTGTGATCTAAATTCAGGTTCTGGAAGAAATTCTCAAATGTACTGGTTGGCTGGACCACTTTTTCATCTGCCTTCTTTGGAAGTAACCACTCCTCCAATGGTAATTCCTTCACCTGAAAACACACAGTTGACATTCTACAGTTATACAGATCATGTTCAGAAACTTAAGTCTTTGAAACCTGGCCAGCAGAACTGTCTCTATATTGTATGGTTTAATAGCAATTCAGCACAGCATCTGCTATATGGTGCAAATTTAATTTTTTTTTAAATTTTAAAATAAAATTGCAAAAAATTACAAGGAAGATGAAGCCTTTCATAAATGTGAGATACTAAAAAAGAAAAGTGAATGGTATAGGTGATACAATTCTGTAATATAAGTATAAGAAAAAGTTAAAAGTAAAAATGAAACATTCTTAATCTGTATGTTCAAACTTTGTTATGTCGTCTGCTTTAATGCTGATGTGACCTTCCATCATGAAGCAGCAGGAATGTGGTCTTTAAAGAGGGATGGACATGGGGGGGGGAAGAGGAGCAGGGAAATCACCAGCATGTGATGTAACAATATATAAAATATGAAAAGTAGAACATAATTTTTTTATATTTAATATATTTATTTAAATAAAACAAAACTTTATAAACAAAGTAGTTTAGGAGAAGATGTGACAATAATGTTATGCTAATGGAAACATATGACAGATGAACAATGGACATCAGGCCAACCCATAAGTTCTCCTTTAAAACGAGTTGAGCTAAAAATAATGTACATTGCAAGCGCTAGCTGAAGCAGTTCTGTCAGCCATGATTGGAGAATTAATTTGAAATCCAAAGTAAAAGTATAACATAAAGAGACATGAATCTAGGAATTCTTGGTTATAAAACAGGCATAAAAAGGACACATACAGAACATTTCACATGATTTTTCATTCCTCCAACCATTACAATTGAACAGTTAAAACCCTCCATACTTTTAAAATGGTCATTGTGGTCGGCATCTTAGATGTCCAAGGAGCACTATTAGGACAAACCAGACCATGGGATAAAGTTATCTGCATGGAACATGCTGGTTTCAGGCAAGGGACAAGCTGCACTGATGACACCTTCAGATTCCTGAACAGGATATCCAACAAAACTTTTCATGAACTTTATAAATTTTGAAAAAGCTTTTGACAGCTTTTATACAAATCCTCTGGAAATTTCTCATCAACTACAGAATCCTCCAGAATATAACAAAAATCATAAAATTACTTTACAGGGACTTTGAGTGCAAGGTTGTCTGCAACCACCTTACAGACAGTATCAGCTTCACCACATGGAGTGAAGCATGGTTGCATCCTGTCACCATTTCTTTTTATTGATGCCATAGGTTGGCCTATCACCATAATAGACAACAACCCTCACCTCATGTTTAGATGTGGACTATGTTAATGTCATCAGCATGCTCTCAAGTTGTCAGAAAGACATGCAAAAATAGACAAACTGAGACCAAATGCTTGGACTGGAAGTAAACATCAGCAAGACAAAGCTGATGAAAATGAACCAGAAAACAAATAACTCTTGTTTTCATCAACAGCAATACCATAGACAAAGTGGACGAGTTTACCTACCTGGGAACCATCACTGAAACTGAGGGAACAAAACAAAATTAAGAGACCTCAAGAGCAATGTTTTCAGTGTGACTTATATGGCTTGAGGATGGAAGCTTACAGCAAAAGTAGTTCACTAACTAGAGACCTTCCAAAACAAAGTGTCTGGAGAGGTTCCTCCAAGCCAAGAAAGCTCTCCATTAGAGCTGCATCAGAGGGCAAATTGAAAACTTGTCCAAACAGCAAAAAATGAGGAAATGGAGAGGACTCCAACATGGGTGTTGATGCCACCATATGCATTATCCTGAGATAGTGTTTTCTCTAGCAATTACATGAATTCTCACTAAAATTTAATAACCCAGCTCCCTTTAAATGAGTGATTTAGTGAAAATGGTGCACAGTTAATATTAATAAAGCTCTAACTGATCATACAAGCGCCTGAATTCTTTAGCAATATCCGTAGCTAGCACTTACCAAATTTTTCAGCTGAGCTATGACATGCTTTCAAGGATTTTCTAGTTATTAAAATCATTTCAGCAATACTGAGCAGCATATGACAAGACTGTACAATGTCAGGCTGGCATGCATTTTTCTGTATTTGGTGGTAATGTCTCTTGTTATATACAGCAGTTTAAATGCATACAGTGTAGTACAACTGGGATAACACATAAATGCATACAGTGTAGTACAATTGGGATAACACATAAATGCATACAGCGTAGTACAACTGGGATAACACATAAATGCATACAGTGTAGTACAATTGGTATAACACAAATGCATAGTGTAGTACAATTGGGATAACACATAAATGCATAGTGTAGTACAATTGGGATAAGACATAAATGCACACAGTGTAGTACAATTGGGATAAGACATAATTTCTACTGCTGTGCTAATAATGAAGCTTAACAAGTTTCATTTTTATTCATAGCATGTAATCACAAACACAAACATTTGTTAAAACATACTATAAGGGTATTAATAAGAAAACTGATCTCGTACAAAAGCTGCCCCATAAAAAAAAAAACAACTGACAATTCTGTTTACTAAATTACAATTTCTCATCTGTGCAACATCCTTAAGAAATCCCTGCTGTTGTGAAGTTTTATTATTTATATGAGCAAATCATGATGAAAGAAGACTTTTAACCGATAAAAATCCCAGTTAACAAACCTTTTTCAGCCATTCAGCTATTGGAGATGTATTCTGCTCTGGTCTTGCTACCTCTGCATCCCTCTCCTTCAAAAGAATCCAGTACTGGGAAGGACTTGATGGTGAACTCAAACAGGACTTTTTATCATTTGATCCAAGACCTAACAAATTCATAAAGATGTAGTTTAGCCTAATTTCAAACATTACCCTGAAAAACCGGCTTTATATAAGCCCGTTTTTTTGATCATCAAATCTAAACTTGTTTCATCATATTAATTACTGATTAAGTCGATCAGTACTACTTGTATGCCTCCAGGTGAATGTTATTAAGATTTATTTCACCAATTTCTATTACATTTCAAGACTACTTTCCTCTCTAAAATGTGCAAATATATTTATAACATAATTGATTCGAGAAGTGGAGTCATGCTGTGGAGTACACACTACTGGATGAATGACACAATACAGACATCATGGAATGATCAACTGGAACAAAGCCCCGGCTGTACAACTATGATCAATAAAGTAGCACATCAATGATAATGAGTCATGATACTTTGCTCTCTGATTACACACCATGGGTAAAGTTCTGATTAAACATTTTGGTCAGACATAAGCATTATTAAATTTAACACCAAAATTTTGTTTAGTAAATGTTGCAAGTGAAATTAAGATGCTTGACTTAAGCTGTAGATACACTTTTCATTAAGTTTACCTGAGCTCCATTCTGCCTGTTCTTCAATCATCTCAAAATCCTCCTCCTGTTCCTCACATGGGTCCTGTTTGATTTTGTGTAGCCATGTCTGGATGCTGACATCAGAGGATATGCTGGTCACAGTGGGAAACGTATCCATGGTAAATGGTTGCTTCAGCCAATCAGAGGTCTTCTTGGAAAAGTCAGGTAAGGACAATTTATGTGTGTTATTGGAAGGCGTAGTAACAGTGGAGGGTACAGCAAGCCAATCCTCAAGACGAGGAGACAATTTCGGGAGGTGTACATTCACCTATAATTAAAAAAAGGAATTTCAACCACTGCAAAATTTGCTGCAAGAAACTGACATATGTTTCATACAATTATCTCTAAAAAATGTAAAATGTGAATGATCGACATAAGAAATTCTCCCTAGCAAAACCTGATAATTTTTTAAACTGCCGATTGAGGTCTCCTTCTAATCTATCATATGCAAAAGCATGAAAATTTCACTGAGTGATGGAAGAAAGTTTGTAGCTAAAAGAAACAGAATGAGAAATGTTTTCTTCCAAGACAATAATTTTATGCTCTTGTAACACCAAAACATGAAAACGGGGGAGGTAAATCATACTTTGAATTCACCTTCATTACTTTTATGGATCAATGTGACATGATACCAAACTAAACATTAATGAAATTACCAAGAATTTTTGTAAAATGTGCCCCAAAATGATATCAAAGAAGTAGTTCATCTCTAACCATTGTGATAATGTCAAGAATCATTTTGGGGATATGCAGATTTATCCATACTTTATTCACCCTTGGTGAATAATCACATATTCATAATTTTGTACATTCATAATTACCCCTAAGAGGTAGATTAATCATTGTTTATTTTTGTTCAATTTCTAACACTGATCATCCATGGTGATAACAGATCTACAAGTCAATCATATTTGTTTAATTTCTATTCATTAATTCTTGTTGAATACTCATTTAAGATACATGTTATGGTATGTTCAAGTAATTACAAACATAATTTTCTTTGTATCAGTTGTTTAACCCAGTGCACATCATTTTGCTAATCCAATGATGGCATTTTATATGCATGAATTTGGTGTCGGATTTAACCAATTCTCAATCACATTTTAAACATCTCATTCACAAAATTGCTATTATTAATATTATTATTATTTTCTTATTTCCTATTTTTCTTTTGAATTGTAATAAGTATTATTTTTACAAGATCTTCAAGAAACGCTTGATTTGACCTCATTAGAACATGAAAAATGATATCTGCATGCAGGTGTTAAAACTGCTGATTTAAAAGTCTTCGATTGAACAAATTCAGGATTTCTGAGATTACTTTTAGACTTGTCCAAAATATATTATCAAAATATAATTTTCCTGGCAAATATATGTAAAGTAATGAAACAATAAACAATTATCTTTCCTTGGCACACTAATAGAATTTGTAATAAAAACTAATACTTAAAACATTTCCATGAACTGACTGTACATAGAACCTCTGATCTGACCAGACCTGCCAACCTCAAGACCTTTTCAGTAAGGCAATCAATTTTTTTCCCAAGTTCAGCCAGTTTTCAGTAAGGTGTAACAAAATATCGTGATTCGAGACGATGCAGTGAAGTAAAAATTGTGTTAAAAATGTTTGTGTAGTAAACACAGACCATAATTACCTCCAGTACAGTTTCACAAACTGCAGTTCCAAATCCCATTGGGCTCGATGGCTTCTTGCTATCTCTCAAATTTAAAAAAAATTCATGCACTGATGGCAATCAATTCTTACACAATTAGACATACTCAAAGTAATACACTATGTCTAATAATAAACATTACTGTCACCCTTCCTGCTTTTTCTCTCCAAGGATCTGAATATTCCTTTTTTATTTCTCTGTTCTATTAAAACTTCCTTAGAGGAAAATTGTCCATTTTTGTAAAGTTGGTCTGGTTTCCTGACCAATTCCATTGAATCTAATTATAAAACCCATATCCGAATCAAACAATGACAAGCCAGAAACCACATTTTATCACAACAATCATATCATTTGCTTTTAATTCATGCTGTAAGGGTAATTTCTATAAGACTTATAATGAGATCATTAATGGTTGCCAGCTCTGCATGACCCTCGAAAATAACAGGTCTTGGCTCAGATGCTTTACTTTTGGCTAGAGATGTTGATCTTGCTGGAGATTATGGCCAGATGTTGGACTGCCATTTTTGCTGACAAGCTTTACATAGAATTTTACTGATATGCCATTAAATCCTATGTGTGTGTGTAAAATAAATTTATAAAATTTAATTGACTTCTTAAAATCTAATATTCAAAGATATTTAAATCCACTAGATTAACATGGGAGAGGAGAATAAAGAGATTGTAATTCTAATGCAGCAATGACAGTTTGTACCTTCCACTCTACACACATCTGTGAATTAAATTTGAGACAGCTTCTTTACCTTGTGCTCTCCAATGTTCCGCTATCACTGTTTGTTAAAGAGTTCATAGTCCTGGGTTTTGACTTGTCAAACATTATAATCAGTACCATATAATAACCTTTGACATTCTTGCTGTTTAAATGACAATATCTGTCCACCAGCATTGCCCACTAATCAATTAGCATTGTTTACATGAGAAGTTGTGCCAGACTGTGTGATAAATGACACCAATGACAATTTTAATCTTTTGCTTTGGGGAGATAACTAGATTGTTTGAGTGACAGAGACAACTGAAATTTAACACCTCTGTATGAAGTAAGATGTAAAATCAGCAATAAAGACTAAAAATATGCAATCTGCAAAGAAACCTTTTTCAATTTAATGATTTCATTTATTCTCCAAAAATTGGTTACACTCCTGGTATATAAAAGAATTATTTCCTATCTGTCCATTTCTAATATTACTGTTACACTGCACATTATTCTATTGTTGACTGTGTGACACTGCTGCATGTAATGTGAATTTCAAATTTTAAGTATTACATATAAATACCAAGGCCCAGGGAAATAACTTTGCTTATTTCTCTGAGAGACATCTGCATAAAAGCTCCAACTATGAAAATAAACATGCTTTGAAGATATGCAACAACATTACTTCAAAATGCATACAAAATATCATGGATGTGTGGAAGAATTTGAAAGGGACTTTAGTATACTGCCATGTCAACATGCAGATTATACTGTATCAAGCAAATCTTGTCCACAACCAGTTTTAGGATTGTGTTTTATATTTATAAGACTTTGAACCTTAGTTTTCAAATTTAGACTCTTGGAAATTTCAGAAGTCCATGACTCTTCAGTTTCAAATCCCAAGGGGAACCCTAGAGGTGTACAGGGAGACATGCAATTTGGAAAAAAAAGACCATTCCAGGCTTGTCCATATATTTATACTGATAAAGCAAGGCATGCTTTAACATAACTTACATATGGCTCTTTTGTCTTGCTTCTGTTTATCTCTTCTAAAGTCTTGTAGAGAACATGATGCTGGGCATCTTCATATTCCTCCAGATGGGGTGGAAGACTAAGAGATGGACGATCGGGTTCCATAAAGGATGTTTTGATGCCAACTGGCGAGTCAACAACTTTGCCATAGTTCATTATTACGTCTCGCAATCCCTTCGAGTCGGCTTTGAAGGAGATAAAAGGACTCTCCTCAGGTTGAAGATCATCCACTTCAAGTCTTTATGAAGAAATTAAATATGTTAAACTATCTCAGTTGCTTTTTACAAAAAATATTTATTGCATGCTGATTATCATGATCTGCATCTCACATTGACATGTGATTCGGTTTTTGAGAAGAGGAAAGTGATGAACAGATGAAACTAATGCTATTGTGTGTGCTGGAATAAGGGATTGAACCCCAAACCACAGGACTGAATCAAACTTTCTCCAGTCAGTGAATCCACTTCTTTCTAGGTGTGTATTTTTTTTTTTGACACTGCTCCCCCCCATAAAAATTAAAAAGAAAAAAGCTCATGTGGGTCCAAGATCAGAGTTCACCTGTTTGTTCGCAGATTGGTATAATTTGTATAAAAATAAACATCATCGAAGCCAGAATGCTTTCCATCAAATTCTGATGAGGTTTTAGAGAAGTCCTTTGAAGGTGTTTCTACTTTCAATATAACATCGTTTATGACAGGGCTGTTCCATTTGTACACAGAGATAGCAATTTTTTAAAAACATATGCCAGGGTACTTTAATTTCACAGAGTTCATATTAAAATGATAAGAAAATGACAGAATGCTTTCTGTCAAATTTAGTTAAATTCTCAGAAGAATTCCTTACAAGTTTTTCTGTTATTCTTAGTAATGGTCAACATATTTAATGGCAGACCGACACCATTTCCACAACAGCAAAAGCCCTTTAGACCGGGAATTGTTGCTCAAATTCTACTCAGCAGTTTCTGAAAAGACACTAAAGTTTTTCTGTAACCCATGGACATGTATTTAATGGCAGGCTGGCATAAATTGTATAAAGTTTAAAGCCTTAAAGACTGGATGCTTTCTGTCAAACTTTGTCAAGCCCATTGTTCAGAATAGTGGCTGATTTGATGGCGGACTGGCATAAATCATATCAAGTTTAAAACCTTGAAGGCTAGATGCTTTCTGTCAAATATTTTGTCAAGCCCACTGTTGAGAACGGTGGCTGTATTTGATGGTAGACTGTCATCAACAGTATAAAACTGAAAATCCTTCATTCCAAGATGCTTTCCATCAATTTTTGCCTGATTCTGAATGGTAATTTTTACAAATATGTCATTTTAAGATTTTTATTATTAGTTACAGCTCCATGACTGAAGGCAGACTGGCATTATTTCTATAAACCTTAAACCTCTTCAAGCCTGGATGCTTTCTGCCAGAAATGGTTGAAACAAGTTCAGTGGGTTATATTAAAAAGAAAAATTTGAAAATAACAAATGTTGAAGGATGATTGTTGGACAGTACACAAAGGACACAGCAACATACCTTTATCTCATTTGGCCTTATTTGAAGCACATGTAAGCTAAATCCAATTTAACTAAAGAAGTTACTCTTGTGGGTTTAATGCCATTTTTCATCAAATGAAGAAGCTATACCTGGCTGTAAGTTTAACTGGTGGAGAAAGAATCATGAAAAACCTGGAGAAAAACCCCCGATACATGGGAAGCTACTGGTAATCTTTCTCACCCACCCAAATTTCATTTCTTAATTTCAAACAGCTTTAAGGTTGTGCAACAGAAGCAGAAGTATGAGTGATGGCTAGATGGAAATGGAGGCCAAATTCTACCAGCTTGATAGGACCTTTTGCCATGATACTTATTAGCACATTTAATATTTTTATTCCAGTGTCAAATTTTTAACAGGATTTTTTCAATTTTAAGCAATAGCAACCACATCTAATTGCAAATCAGCAGCACAACCTGAAAAGGCCTTCCAGAATGCTTTGTCAAGTATGATGAAATTCTACTGAGCCAATTTTAAGAAGTCGTTTAACACATTTTCTTTGATTATCAATGGTGGCCATATTGGTGGTTAATTAGCATCATCTGTACAAACCTGAAAGCAGCATTTCAAGATGCAGTTAAAATGGTCACAGTTGCAACTAAATTGGTGAGCGAAAATTAGCAAGTGACAACTGCTGACTGGTCACTCTCCGACATTTAGAATCTCAATGTGCTTGTAAGAAAATGACACCAATACTTTTTTATATTAAAAATATTTGGCAGATGCAATTTAATTACAACATTATCACTTTTTGTTCTGTGTAATCAGCTAAAATAGTACAGACCTGGGAAAACTCGGAGACAACTGAAATTACAGATTCAATCTGAGACCTTGTAAGGTGTATAGAAGGCAATGTGTATTTAGATGGTTTTGAAAACTCAAAATTTGAATTTAATGCAAGGCACAAGGTTGAAGCGATGATAACCATATAAATGCATGCTATTAAATATAGTCTTGCTATCTTTTTTTTATCATTAATTCCATGCTCAATCAATTTCAATACCAATGATACTGAGGTGACCTGAATATTGAAATGGCCACTAAAATATGAAAGCAACTCACTCTGTACTTGCAGAAATGTTAAAGGTACTGGACATGCTGGGAAGGCCTTCATTCCAGGATGATGCTGGCCAAAAATGTTTGGTTGAAATTGGCTCAGTGGATTTTGACATACTGAAAACAGCAATAGTTGGCAAATGGAGGGCCAAACCATGAGCTCACCTGGCCTCATCACCTGGTGACCCGAACACCTGTGCCTACTTTAATATACAATATATTGAGACCAAGAGTATTAATTTAATGAGAAAAAAAATATGCCTTTATAGAACAAACTTGTTTGGACTAAGTCTTGATTTCAACAAAATAATTATGCCCATCTCAATATTGCAAACTCCACTGCAACAGACCTGCCAACCCTGATGAGTCTGTCTCAGTAAGGC
>QKMX01351493.1:77236-95278 GCA_003401595.1 Venustaconcha ellipsiformis
AAACTTACGGGAAAAAATCAACTGCCTTACTGAGAGGGACTCATCAGGGTTAGCATGTCTGCTAAAAGGCCCAAATTCGTCTTTTTGGTCTATATCATACAGACTAAAGGCAATAATGCTTGTCCATTGCTTTCCCTTGCCACCTCTAGGTTTAACCAGCATTTAAGATTCACTTCTGTACATCATCGTACAGGATACCTCCCATTACTCCAAGCCAAATTAGAATAAAATTCAAACCATCCATACAATACTTAAATTTTATTTGGATTAAAATCAGGTTTGGTAATGATTAACCTTTGTGAATTTTTTTTGTTGCATTTTACTGGAACTAGATCTATATATGTATCTATTGATTGATTGATCTAGTGACAGGAATTATTTTTTAATTTTTAACAACAAATGTTTTGATTTTGTTATTTCTTGCAAGAAATTGAAATCATTTTAAAAAGGAATTTTCATGAATTTTGAAGAATAATAAACCTAAAATGTATCCAGTTGAACACAAAAAGCAATGACATAATATACATTGTACAGTAAAACCTGTTATGAGAGACTGCCCCTTCTGCCAACAAAAAAGGGTATCTCAAGACAAGAGGTCTCTCATAGCAGGTATGTGCAAAGGACCCATTTCCAAGGTCCAGTTTCAGAACAATTTAAAAAAAAATAGCTACACTGTACATAAATTGTATTCTTTATTAATAGTTCTTGCTAAAATATTGTATTCATTCATCTAAAAACAAACGTATATAGCAATAATAGTTTTCAATTTACTCCTCAATTTATGGAAACCATGTGAAATATTTTTTTTTAGCAATTTCTTAAATATAATTAGTCCTGAAATTAAAGGTAATTTATGATGATAAACAGAAAACCATTCCAAAGAGATATTTATTCACATTTAATTTTAACATGATTGTAAAATGAGTATTCAGCAATGTAACTAGCCACCCCCTCACACTCTACTTTCACCTCCCTCCATTGTTTTCCATCCCTTCATTAGCATATTTTTTTTACAGTCATTGTCATTGTTTGATAGTACCTTTGCCTTCATATAATAGAATAGATTGTTGCTTTTAGTTTTGTGCTTTTTTTCATAATTGTATGTCTTTTTCACCTTGTTGCAAGGGCCAGAATTTTGTCATCAGGGTAATTTAGCATGAATTTATTTTCTGCATATTTTTTGTTTACAATTGCTGCTGGAAATGCTCAGATTTTTACAGCTGAGCTATGTAATATTTGTTTACATTCTGATTTGTAGAAGATGACACAGAGACTGGAAATCTGATGAAGCTACAGTTTGAAGCCTTTACAAATTCATTGCCAAACTCTGTCAACAGAGAACTGATTGACAAGGTAAGTTTTTTGTTTATGAAAAGTTTTTCATGCTGTTGTCTTTTTGTTTCTTCAATGAATACAGTCCCTGATCACATAAACATTAGGAAAATAAGCTTGCTATCTACCATCCAATCTTACTCATTAGCTTTCCATAACCACTGCTAGATGGTGCTGTTATTAAACTTTTGCTCAGTAAAATCAAGATAATTTTGACCACTCTAGAGGCCTAAGTGGTTAGAATGTCTGCCTCAGATGCAGGAGGTTGCAGGTTCAAACCCTGGCCAAGTATTATCAAAGACTCGTAACATTGGTTCTATCAGCTACCTCATTTGAAGCTAAGCATTAAGAGGTTGATATTACTTGCATGGGGAGTCTATGTGATATCACATAAAGTTCAGACTATAATTTTCTAAGTATGTGTAAGCCTCTTGCTCTTATAAAAAAAACTTTGAATATATGTATAATTCCATTATATATGGGTACGTATTGGGAAGTTTCTATTCCAACTTGTGATTTCTACTTGTACAGGCAGGACATTTTCCCTACATGTACTTGCCTCATAATGGGTATTGTATGTATATATAATATAGCCTCAGTTCCCATTTGTATGAAGGTTTTTGTGTGTAATATACATACTTTTGTACATTTCTGTATTGCTTCCATTCTGTTCGGAGAAGTACAGGTGAGCATTCTGGAGTGATGTTTATCTGCATATTCATTCCATCATATTTAAAGAGCACTTAGTCACTTGCAAGAGTAGCCTGTGCAACTTCACAAGATAGGTTTGGGCTACAATATTTATATGTGTACATGTTTTTATGTCCTTAAGAAACTCTTTATATTTGTATAATTCTGTCATTTCTGGTACATGCAGGTGAGTTTCTTTCACCATTGCATCATTAGCCTTGGAACACCTTGTTTCAGTGATTTGCTTGTTCATGCTATCCTTGACCTTCTCTACAGGTGTTATTGTAATTTAGATCATCTTCTATCACTATTTTCCAGGTAAGCATCATTTGGCTCTGCACCCACTGTCTTCAAACAACATGTGCAGGCCCACAGGTTTATACTTCTCTCTATAGGTGGTGTTATCATTATATTTTACCTGTATGCTTCAGTGCATTATTAGACTGTATATTTTCAATTTCTTGGTCAATTTTTAAGCTTAAGCTCTATACTGATGTTGCTCACTAAAGACAGTTGCAGGACTTCAGTTTCATACATTTTACTCTGTCTTAGAGATTACAACTATGAACAAAGTGCAAAAATGCACAGCTAAGGACGCAGATGTCACCAGTCTGCATGATAACCTTTCCTCATTGTGAGAATTTCTGGTGGACAATGGAATAAGTCAATTCTTACCATTCAGCCACGAAGCGCTGGACATTGATGTGTTCTGAAACAGCACTGGCACCTATGTCACACAGAAGTATTATTGGCAACTCCCTAAACTCAATTGCTATTGCAGAACAGCAAGGAACACCAAAACAAATGGCCAAGTTCCCTCTCAGCAGACATATGGACTGGTTATGTGGATCAAACATTCCTGACAATATCCTCCCCAAGTGGATATTTCCATCGCAGCTAGCCTTGGCCATATACTAGGGATCATGAATGGGCCAAAACACCATTACATCAATCTCAGTTTTTGAAGAGCAGTTTAATCCACATACTGCCTCAAGACACTCATTTGGCATGATGCCAAGATTAGTTCCTCAAGTTTCAACAGATGCTCTTCATTCATTCTACACTTTGCCATTATAAAAGACTCTTTACTCAGTAATTGTTTCAGAGTCACAGTTTCTAATTCAGGGCATAGCCAATTTAGCCCCATGCATTACAGGAGACTTTTGGATTTCATCTGTGTTGGACTTCATCTCTATGTTTATTTTCCAACAGGTGTAACATAGCTTATCTTCTGCTACACTGAATACCATAGGGCATGCCTGGGAATAGGTCTCGAGAATGGCCTGAGTACTGAACAGAACTGCTTAACACACTTTGGTCAATGCTGTAACCACATTTACAAATTTACATTTGGCATAATGCAACTATTTGCTCTCTGGCACACTTTCCTGAAGGACCACCAAAAGGCCAAGCTAAGAGCATATCCTTTATCCTCTAAACATCCTTTTAATGGCAAGATTGAAGACCACAAACAAGTCACCAAAGAGACCAATTTTCCTCCCTTGCTAAGACAGTGTTGATACAGGGATAGTATGGGAAATCAACAAAAGGACCCAAGGGCCACACATAATACACAAACCTCTAAAAACTGTCCTGCTAAAGCTATGCCCATCAATGCCTAGTTTGTCACTGTTTTGAATTTACTGGGTTACATTTATGTGTAATCAGCTGTTCTATCAAATACTGCAATCAGATGTGATTTTTGCTCATTTGATTTTTTCAGTTTGTATAGTCATGTGATTCAAACTTCCATTTATATGACAAATCCACAGGAACTACTAGAAATAATGGTTGTCTAAAAACAATATGCAATTAACATGTTGAAGACAAGTATGTCTGCAATAATTGCAATGTTTTATTTATATGTTAGATAAGACCCCAAACCACCAACATGATCAATATCAATTCGGGGGCTGATTTATCAGATAATGACTGCACTGAACATGCTTGATATAGACCAATAATATTCTATCACTTATAGTTAGGTGCCAGAGGTGGCTGATTGGTATTTAATACTTGCCATCTCACCCCTGTCTGAATGTGTTTGAGTCTTCGTCTTGGCCAATGTGGGTGTGTGAGAAAGATTACCAGTAGCTTCCCATGGGTTGGTGGTTCTTACTGGGGTTTACTGGGTTCTTCCTCCACCAGTTATACTGGCTGTCAGGTATAGCCTGACATGTGTTGTAAATGGCATTTATCCTACAACCTACTCATCTGTGTAACCAAATTTGACTTTACAAAACTAATGTAACCACAACTGCAGCAGTCAGTAAAATACTTTGAAGTCTTATTGCAAGAGTGAAAAGTTTAAAGGATGAAATATCATCAGTAGGAACGAATTTAGAATATTGTTTTCTTAAACATGAAAAATTCAAGGAGTTTAAAAAACTTGCAAATGTGATAAAAAGAAACTACCAAAGTTGATGCAAATGAGATGATTGCACATGTCCCCATGCTCCATATATAGAATTCCTATGAATCTCGTTTACATTTTTTACCTTTGCCAGTAACATTTGTTTTGATTTTTAAATATCTCTTTGCAGGCTGCAATAGAATTTTGTATGAATTTCAATACGAAGACAAACAGAAAAAAACTTGTCAGAGCGCTCTTCACTGTGCATAGAACAAGGTAAGAATGATTCCAGTAGTTGTTGTGCCCTACATTTGGTTAGTTATATACACATTTATTATGTTTTATGGACACTCAACTTAATTTCTCACTCACAGAAATATGTTTGTCACCAGTATTAATATGGACAGGCAGCTAATAAATAGTTTAATTTCTTCATCAGGTATGATCTATTGCCCTTCTACTCACGGATGGTGGCTACCCTGCATCCAATTATGACAGATGTGTCTGGGGACCTTGCTCAACTGTTGAAAGGAGACTTTCGATGGCATGTAAGGATCTGTATGTCTGTCTCATCTTGACTTTGGCTCTTCACACATACTGCACTTACATGGCATGTATATAAAGTGCACATATGCATACATAACAAAAAAGAATACCCTTTTCTTTTATTCAGCTCATTTTCTATCTGCTGCTTTCATGTATTAATCTTTAGATTGTGGTTGTAATTAAAGAATTTCTGTTGATTATAAAATGTTTCACAATTTTTGTTTTGGCAGTTTTCACCTGCCCAAAAAACCGTAAGAGACAATTTCAGTTATGTGACAACTTTAAAAGATGATTAGACCTTAGTAGTGCAGCTCCTTACCCATACAACATGTATATGCTCCTACAAGAAGTATTATAGTTCCCTTCATTTGATATGTTGTTACATCAAGAGATATTCAAGCTTGTTCACTCTCCATTTATTGTTGTCCGAGCAGGTATATTTTTTATCTATGCATTTGGCTTATAGATTTTCTGTTTTGAATATACACAACATAATGCAGTAATTTCTTTTTGTAATTTTTTTGTTTGATTTCTAATTTGGAACTCATGTTCACTATATTATTTGGATGTAATTTTTACAGGTGAGGAAGAAAGATCAAATAAACATTGAATCTAAGCTGAAGACAGTTAGATTTATTGGTAAGTGGAAACGTTTATATTCTTGGAGTTTTGAATGGACCTCACATTTTCTGTTCAGGGAGCATCTGATTTCATGAATTTTCCAATTTTTTCATATTCTGATATAAAACAAACGCACAATTTTCAAAAAATTATTCTAATTCCATCATAACTTTGACAATAAGACATGTAGTCTATTGAGTTTTGTAAAATTTTGCATTCTTGATATCACAAGCTTTCCTTTGAATTTGTTTCCCATTGACAGTAACATTCATAATAATCTCTGCTACAGTGCCAGATGGAATGATTACATCTGATAAATTGGAGAAACAAAGGCTTGCAGAGTTGCCATCACCATTCCCATTACATTTTTAGAGCAGCAGATCTGTTGACTGGTACAAGCGACAGTGACACAGATGCTGGCCTTGGAGGCAGTTTTTTTAAAGTTCATTTTTTGCAAACCTTCATGTATAATGTCCCCTGCATGTTAGTCCTGTAAGTCTTGGCAAATTGGGATATTTCTTGGTTCTTATCGATTCTTTTCAACATAGTTTCATACCATGCGATGTCACCTGACTGCTGACCAACCAGTCCAGCCATCTATCCATACCTATTGTCTAATAAGATGTGATGCCTGATTTGCTTATTATCACTCTAGCCACAACACTCCTTACCTCTCCATTCAACAACCTTTGGGTCACTGTTACTATTTCTTGATAGTTTAGTGAGTTAGGCAGGCAGCTCAGGAACTATCCCTCCAACTTACCACTCTGACAGCTGCATCCTTCTGGTTAAATAAGTCTCAAAATCAATGGTGTGATGATCACTGGCAAAGAGATTAGAGGCCAAATACTGCCTTGCAACAACAACAACAGTTTTGACCTCAAATTTCAGACAGCAAAAAGCCCAGTTCAGGAAGTAGTGTAATAAATGGAAAAAGAAGAAGCAAGGTCTATCTTTCCCTATCCTCATAGCAACCACTGTTTAACCACCTGATTGCCTGCAGACAACCTAGTAGTTAGCACCAGACATTCATTTTTAGTAGTATTGGATTAAACAAATGGGTGATCCAGGTATTTTTCAGAGAGGCTTCGGATTTAATATATTCAGCTGCTTTTTTTTCTCTTCCCCTTTCATAATGGAGGTGCAGTAAGATTGTTTTTTGTGGAGAAGTCTAAAGACCTGGTCATTGCTCTAGATATTCCTATCCTTTCCACATATGAGCTTTTTTGTGTTGGTTTTCGTCCCTGATAGTTGCCGTGTGATGTTGTAAAGGATCTTCCTGTCTTTTATTTTTGTAGCATTCTCTGCATCAGTGGCAAGATCTCCTGTATTTTTCCTTATACTTTTCTTTACTTCAGATTCTTTGTCTTGTATTCCTCCTGAAGACACAGTTTTCTGTGCTCTGGTCTTTGCCTGTACAAGTCTCTGCTTGATTCCTTATCTGTCTTCATTCCACTGGATTGTATCTTCTAACATGCATTTCTTGAGCTTCTGTCTTCTGAATACCAGTTCTCCCCACAGGTTGATGTTAGTGTGCTTCTAACTCATTCCCACGAATTTTCTGTGAGCCATCATCAAAGTCACAAAAGAGCCTGGAATCTGTTACAGAGGGAAATCGTGAACTCCTGTTATTTCTCAACAGTTGTGAGCCACATGGTGTCATATCATGGGTGTTTCTGTGGTTCAGTCATCTTTATGCTGCTGATTCTTGTCTTTAGTTTTGCCATCACATGGTCTGAGCCAAGGTCTCCTACAGGCTGTCACACTCAATGAGAGTCCTACTCCATGGTGGCTGATCTAATTCTCTGTTGCTGACTTACCGGATTTCCATGCAGCCTTGTGGCATCTACAGTAAGAGGGAACCATCCCATATAACCATAATGTTCAACCCACAGAAATTTGCAAAAAGCTCATCATTGTCATTCATCTCTCCAAGGTATTCTTTACCCATGATGAAATTCTGTCTGATGATGTTGCAACTGACTTTTTCATTCATCACTCATCACAGTCATGACATCTTTCTTTGGTACTCTGTCAGACACTGCAGTTGGATCATAAAAACCTTATTCTGCAAGGTTCATTGGAATGTAGCACTGCACAGTAGTTATTATTTGAAATTTTGACGAAGTGGACTGTCAAAATCCTCTTGCTGACTAGTTTTAACTTAATCAGGCTTCTTTTTGTTTTCTTGCTCAACATTAGTCCCACTCTTTTTCCTGTGGTTGTTATCATTGTTAGGTGGTCCTAAATAGAAGAGATGTCCTGATGCCAATATGATTTGACTTGTGTCCATCAAACTTCACTCAGTTTTAGGATTTTGAGCTTGAACCTGTCCATCTAGTCCATTTATCACTGAGGACTGGGTTACCAGTCATGGGGAAGTTAGTCTGGCAAGCCTATGGGTTGCTTTACTGTTCTGGGACAGTTTTCTTCATTATAGTCATAGTACCCAACTTTATAAACTTTGGGATACCTCTAGTAACTTCCTTCTTGTAAAATGTAGATATTATACTTGGATTTTCTCTTGAGTTTAGCTTAAATACAAATAGAAATATTGAAGAAAGGCACTTTTTAAGCGTGTTTTCTGAATGGTGAATTTCTATTCAAAAGTTCAAAGCAAGATGAAAGTGAAGTGTCAGATTTTGAATTAATAGAGCTGTGACCTAATACAATGGATGAAAATGAGAGAAGACATTTGGAGAGGCAATAGAATGTGCTTGTGAATGAAAATGATGATGATGAAGAGGACTTTGAAGGTTTTGAACCGGAGGAAGTATATGCTCCATGTTGGGTTTTTTTTCTGGATGAAAATCATAGAACCAAGGGGATTTATTTCAGTTTTATGGGAAAGTGGGACTTGCCTGAGTGTTAGATGGCTTTAGAAAAGCTATGGAATACCTTCAAATCTTTTATTCAGATGAACTTCTTGAAAATATTGACTATCTAATGAGGTAAATAAATAATTGTTTTTGCATTTTACCTGTTACCTGTTTACACCTGTATTTTTACAGTTACATTAGATATACAGATTTTAGTGAATTAGTCATACAATTTTATTCTTAACCTTTAATTTGATACCTAATCCAGCCAGATATCTTCAAATTGGCGAAGTTAGAATAGTTCAAAATCTTCCAGTCATTTTGCTTTACAACTCAAGAGTTACTTAGTGTTTAGAGCTCTATGCCTACAAAGTTGCTTAGTGATGAAAGGGTTAGTTGGCAGCATGTGCTGTTCTCCCTGTCTTTTGCATTGTTCTCATATTCCATGTCCCAATCCTTGTAATAGTCTTGGTGGAGAAATGATTGGTCAGCATGGCAACTTCCTCTCAGGTTTGGCTGGTCTGCTACATAAACTGTCCCTGAGATGTTTCTGTTGGTCCAGTGAACTTTCTGCTGTGTTGATTTCTGTAGCGTGGCTTTTTTATGTGGTGGGGAAGCTAGCCCTTTGTATAATTCTCCACCTTTTTTGAATCAGACTTGGGACCAGCAATGGCAGAATAACAAAAAATACTGAATTAATCATGTATATTTGCTTAGTTAAAAATCGTACTGACCCATTGTGTTATATTATATGGGTCTTCATCACTTGCCAAGGGTAATTAATATACTTACTTCCACAGTAATGTTAAATTATGTGGATTGATCATTTGGTTAGTGAAGATGGGTTAGATATTCTGTCATATTGTGAAGATTAAACTGATACCTCAGATCAAATGTTATGTGAATGGAATCTGCTGATTTGATGACAGAAAGAAGGAAAATTGTAGTTATAAGAATTAAATGAACATGGATATTTATTGAAGCATACATTTTACCTAATCACTCTTGAAGTAATTAAGACTGAAAGACTTCATGTTAGCTAATTATTTTATCAGATTATTTTTTTTATCTTCCTATTCTTCTTTCTACTCTACTTTTGTGGCTCGCTGGTCTGATTTTGCCCATAAATATTGAAATTGGAAGAAAATCTTGAATCTCAGCTGAAGAATGGGTCCTGTTGGGGATAATTCTTGAACAGATTTACTTACAATATTATATAAGCACAAATTTAAGTAAAGGATTCATTTTTCAGCAGTTTTTCAAAATAACCTTTCATCAATATCAATCAAAGGTGTTTAAGAATGTCAAGTCCACCTGGTTTCAAACAGAAACAGACATAAATTTAAGCTTAGATAATGCATCAAGTTTTTTTTTTCATAAATTTCAGATTAAATACATTTAAAAGTACTTCCCTGAGTTTGGATTGGTGAAATATTCTTGCAGAATCAGCATGTGGTTTTTGTGTGGTCAAAATTTTGTAACTTTTCTGGCATTGCTATTTGTTAATATATCCTGGTTAGTATTATGGTTCATTGGGGCCCATTGTTAACAGAAAATATTATATTTCTTGTTTTACTGTTATTACTAGGTGAGCTGACAAAGTTCAGGCTGTTCCCCAAGTCAGAAGCATTGCACTGCCTAAAGGTATTGTCATGCCATTTTTATATTGATCAATTTACAAGTGGTATTAAAAGCAAATAATTGTTAGGATTTTCGATTATATTTACAAATCATTAAGACAAGTAGAAAAATCACATATTTTCAGCTCAAGGAAATGCAGGCTGTAGGTTTGCTATAAATAAGGGGTTTAGTTTTTAGATAGAAGAATAGCATTATAATCTGTTCCATTTACCAGTAGAACTGATATAGAACAACATGTTGAAGATGGGTACAAGATAATGGTGTCACTGTCACATAAAGCACTATGACCAGATGTATGTTTGTTATTCATTTGCTTTGCTTATGATATTGAATTATTATCATTGAAGAAAAATGTTTTTTGTGTCCAGATTTGTAAAAGATGTGAATCTCTAGTTAATAAGATTCAAAGGTATTGTCAAGATTTGTAGTATGCTACACACAGGTTTAGATGTACAGTATAATAATTTATACTTAGTACTATAATTTATCTTTCATGAATTTAAGTGTATATGCATGGTATGCTGACGTAATGGATTGATTAATTTCCAATTTCAGATGTTGATGTTTGATTTCTCACATCATAACATTGAAATGGCTTGTGCTTTGTTGGAAACATGTGGCAGGTTCTTATACAGATCTATGGATTCCCATCATAGAACAAAGGTCTATTTGGTAAGTTTTCTTATTCCTCTGTTAGTAATAATTTTAGTTTGTGTTACTTAAAAGGTCATGGTTATTTAAATTGGTTCATAAGAGCTAAATCACGGTATAAAACAAAAATACATGTTAATTACTCTTTTGATCTCAAGTTTATATTTATCCTTTTATGCTATTGCAACCAGCAAAGAAAATAATGTATTTAGTCTGAATTTAGCTTAGAAATATTTTTTATTAGTTATTGTACAAGATAAAGACTTATATTCAAGATTTGAGTAATTAAAGTAAACTTATGATGATTATATACATTTTGATAATGTTTTGTTTCAAATTTGATTCCCTCCGTCAGAGCTCTGCATCTTAAATGTAAATCATATCTAATCATGATAGTTCTTTTATCTTTAAATGTTCCTAAGTATGATTGTCTTAAATTACAAATTGAAATTTTTAAAAGACTTTCATTAAATGCATTGCCTAACCATACTATGTAAGTAGAACATCCACTAGCTCACAAATCAATTTGGACTATGCCTTTTCAGCTAGTTTTTCAAAATCTTCATGGAAAATTGACAAAAGTATAGATCATAAATTTTGTTTCAATTGACTGGTTAAACATATAGTTATAAAGTTAAGGTTACTTAATCTTAACATCAGTAACTACTATGATTTAAATAAATGTCCACTACAGTGTGAAGACATGAAGATATCTTTCAGAATTGATCAATGTTTTATAAATTTACAAAAGATACACTATTCTGGTGGCAATTTATTAAATATTTTTATCTATTAGGTGGAATCTATATATGACTAGAAGTTAGAATTAATTACAACGTAATTATTTTTTCCAGCCTGAATAGGATTGTTTTATATGAAAAATTTCCAGTGTCCATTTTGTGCAATTTACAGTTGTTGAAAAATCTCTCTTTTGACATGTCTGACATTAGAATTTTTCTGAGTGCCTGATATATAGTGTTTCATGAGGCTGTGCTAGTTCATTAGCAGAGACTATGGATTCAGATTTAAATGGAATCTAACAGATAAAAATTGGAGGTTTGAAATTTATTCAACAAAACAAAGTGACTATGACAAATGTGTGCATACTGAAACAACTGAGCTGTATTTTGCCATATGTTTTTCTTAATATTTGCATACAGTTCAGGTGTGCCATCATTTATGTTGGGATGATTAAATATTATGCTTCATTGTACACACTTTTGAGGGAATTATTGTGGATTTACTGTTAGTGATGCAGTGGGAGCAGCTGGTGAGCACAGGTTACTTTTAGCTATATTGTTATATTCAGTTGCCAATTATCTTATACCAGAGCAGTGTCCTCTGCAAAATAATATTTTTTATGCAGTCACACTGTTTTAAGTATTTCTCACTTAGTTTACATCCCACCTTCATCCCTTACATGGTTTAGACTGGAGGATACACATGCAACATTTTCTTTAATTGTATTACATGATACATTATATAACATGATGGCACTCAATGGACCTTGACTATCATGTTATAGCAGGTTTCTCTGTATTTCAGCAAGCTGAGATTCATCAAAACCACTTCCAACAGATATGCAGATATGACTGGGAATTAGTTAGGGATGAAACTATTCATCTATATATCGATTCATCGATATTATGGTTTCTCCAGATAAATGTTTTATGTGTTAAGTGCCAGTATGGGGGACTATCTAACAAAGGGCAGGCATACTGTATACCATTCATAATACTCTTGTTCACATTTCCATCCACTTTTGATAAATTAGCTTTTTTAACCAAAAGTTGCCTTTATTTTTTTACAGGAACTGTTTTATTTTTTGTTTTTCAAGGAATTAGACTATGTCAGAGTCATTTGAATTCTATGTTTCACGTACTCAAGGTAAACACATTTGGAGAAAACAACATTTGTGCTGAAACTTTCTTTTCCAAGGTATTTTAATTTATTTGCCATTTGATTAAGTGATTGTAATGGCTGCCATTTTCTACATCAATTTATTCTAGTATCAGAGGCTAGTTAACATAAGCTTTCTGTTTTCTCAGATACTGTCATCTTCAGCTTCCTAACTTGATCAAAAACTTGGTATGACACCATAGGTACAAACATGTGATTTTGGTTCAGCCATTTGCTATGGACTGTTTTGCTTTTCAGGATGTGATGATGAGGAAGAAGGCAGCACTGCACCTTGACAGTCGATACACCACTATGATAGAAAATGCCTACTACTACAGCAATCCTCCTGATGCTTCACAGGTCCAAAGAAAGGAACGGCCACCAGTGCATGAATATATAAGAAAACTTCTCTTCAGAGATCTCTCCAAGGTTACAACAGAAAAGGTATAGTTCAGACATTGCTAGTTTTCAGACTTTAGCCTTAAAGTAGCACATGTGCCAGGTTTTTTATCTTCTCTCCCCAGATAGAAAAATAAGCTGTGATTTAATAGTTTAGTAATGTTGGTCAGTTCATATAGCTCACTCCCATTTCCTCTGCATGATATAGCCAATAATGTTAAAGTTCTGTATCTTGCTTTGAAATTTAGTCTGAATTTTATATGTTAAGATTTATCAACTCAGTCATTAGAAACAATTCTTTTGTAATAAATGAAAAGTTAGGTTTCCTTGTTTCCACCTTAAATCTCACATGCACACATTGTAGTTTTTCAGATCAATCTGCAGTGTGTTCAACCTGTCTTGAGTAGTTTGAAGAAAAGTTGAATTTTAAGTCATGACATAATAATGCTCCACTTTTTTTTTATTCTCAATTAACCATCGCAATTTGAAATGAGATAAAAGTTTGTAAATGAGAGAAAGTTTGATTTTATGATCAAGAAATGTACTCACAATTCACTTTGTTTTAATCTTTCTCGTCTTTTCATGAAAAGCTGGGCACATAGTATCTGTGTTTCCATCCATCCATCCATCCATCACAGTTTCATTTCCATTTTATAACATTCAGTTCTCATAAGGCTAATAGATGATATATTCATAAGTCATCTTTATAATGTGTAACCTATCTTCAGAGCCATAGGGAACACTTTAAGATTATGGTCATATGTCAGTATAATTATTTTTGTTTTAGGCAGTGGACAAAACTTCACTGAATTTGCTTGTTAACCTTTGCAGCTTGAATTAAACTAAAGTTGTGTACAAGCATATCTTTCTTCATACAGGTTCTTCGTCAGATGAGGAAACTTAACTGGGATGATCCAGAGGTAAATATTTATGTTTCATGTCCTCATTCAGTGTTTCCATATTTTCAGCTTGTATGTATATCTCTTTTGTGACAATTTAACTGTGGCCTTTAGAAAACATCTGTGTCACAAAAAAACAAGAAATACATGCAAAACCTGAGTCATGGATGACCTCGAATTTGAGTTTTGGGTTTTGGTCCTTCATCTGTCATGCATTGTTTCTATTGTACATTCTGTGTTATTTGCAACTTCTCACAAACTAATTAAATGTAATCAGTTTGGAATGTTTTTGCAGTTAGCTTTGGGGCATCAGCTCCTTTCAAATTTGTTTACTGGATGCTAATCTGTCGCTCAGTGCAGATGCCATTACTAAAAACATTTTTCAAACATCTTAAAAGAACTGTTGCTGAACAGAATTGACCAAATTTGACAGATAGCATCCTGACATAGCAGGCTTTAAATTTTTTACATATAATATTGATCTACCATCAGATGTGGCCACCATTCTAAAAATAGAAAAAACTTCTACACAGGTTCCTGTCATTTTTCAGGTTTTTACCAAAGATGCCAACCTGCCATAAAATATGGCTAATGTTACTAAAAATGTATTTTAAAAAACCCTAAAAAACTTCTAAACTGCTCCACAGACAATATAACAGAAAGCATCCTTGCATCAAGTTGTTTCAAATTTATATAAAGGACAAGTCTTGACAAACTATACCATATTGTTAGCTACCCAGTCACATCAGTATTGAGGGTAATGAAGGAGTAGATAAAGTAGCCAAAGCTGCTCAGCAGTCCCATTTCTGAATGGAAGGCCACATAAAGGAACTTTAAGTATTATCTTAATTGAAATTCTATATAATTAGCAAAATATGTGGAATGAAAAGATAATGATCAATATTCATGAACATGCAACCCCCAATTGTAGAGTGGAATCATTCACACAGAACAGATCACAAAAGATGAAATGGTTTATGTTGCTCATGTACAAGACACATACCTGACCCATGCTGTCATCCTGAATAGTGAACCATATCTAGAGTGTGTACCTCACCAGTGTCCACTGACACAGGAGCACAGTCTTTTGAAGTGGTATTGACTTCAAAACTTAAAGACAGAAAGTTTATGATGTCAATTAAAAGATTTTTTAAACCAAGAAAAATCTTTGACTTTATAATCCTGTATATTAAGAACCCCACCATTTTAACTATTTTGTTTTATTGCAAATACTTTTTAAAAAATTGGCATCTTTTAGACTTTTATTTCAGAGAAAATTGATTTTATTTGACAGATTTGAGTTCAACTCTTTCTAATTATATGATTTAAAATATAAATGTATGATTGTGCACCCTACAACGAAAATCATCCTAAGGTATAATAGTATGGATTGAATTAAAATAAGAAACAGAATAATGTTATATTTTTTATTTCCTTTCAAAAGACTGTTATTAATTTTTTTAATCATTCCTTTTATATCAAGGTTTGGTTCTTAATGTTATACTCAATATAATACAGTTTGATAGGAACAAGATGCATTTCCCACTAAAACACTGATTGGTTCATAATTCATTAATGGCTTTGGAGCCTGACAACATTATAATCAGGGAGAGCTGTAACTTGTAACCTATATATTTATACAATTTGTTTAACATATTTGCCTTTTATCTTGAATTACTACATATTTGCATTGAATGGTCTCTTCCTAAAGTTTTCAGCTCTTCAGGTAATAGACTAGAAGAGCTTATGCTTGACTGTTGACTGTCATCTTTTATGTCCATTTACACAAGTTTGTTATCACTTATTCTCTTAAAAGACATGGAGGATTTCCTTCAAACTTAACCCACATTCATTCCATGGTCTTGTTGGTCCTAAATGAAAGTGATGCCACTCAGACATCCAATATGGTCACCATAGCAGCCATCTAGAAAATCTTGTTATTTCTACTCCTTTTGAATAAATGCTCGTATTAACATTGGATTTTTACTGAAAGACTTTTGATAATGTCTAGTTGTTCCTAACTGAAATTTGGCTGCCTTGAGAATCTTGTTATTGCTACTTATCGTCAACAGATTTTCATTTTGACAATGGGTTTTCACTAAAAGGTTTCTTATGATACCTAGTTTGTCCTAAATGAAAATATTTAAAATGTATATTCATCTACTGTCATGAGTTCAAATCATATCCTTAAAGTTTTCTAAAACCTAGTGATGGGAGGTAGTGATGTCAATATTAGTTGCAAAAGAAGCCCTCTCTTGTTGGAAACCAACTTGGTTGATGTAACCATTTACTGAATATATTTTAGTAATATTAATCACAATAACCCTGTAAGTAAATATTGATATAAAAAGCTAGAACTTTTGCCTTGCAAGGGTATCATTTACATAGACCCAAATTGGTCATAAGTTAAATAGCAAGGAAGAAGGATTGTTAAAAAAATAAAATTAATGTTTTCCTTATTCATATTTTAATGTCTTTTTCAGGTTGGATTTTATGCCACAAAGTGCCTGACTGCCATCTGGAATGTGCGCTTCAATTCCATCCATTGTGCAGCAAACCTGCTGGCAGGACTGGCTCCGTATCATGTAAGCATTACAACAGTTGTGCGCAAATTTATATTCACATCATTTGTGCATTTGAATTCTTTGCTGGTAAAGTCTATGCAGTGTACTGACCCTGTAGGAGTTTCAGAGTTCATTTGTATATATTTGTGGGGTTTTTTTTGCATATTAATAATACTTTACAAGGTTATAGAATTCCAGATATTCTTTCACAATGTTGTGATAGTTGTATTGTTAGCAGTTTTGATGCTGGAAAAATAATTCCAAGTAGGTTCCAGTCAGCTATGTCTTAAATGAACCACACATTTTCAGTCTTTGATTTTCAGATGTCTTTGTCGGTACAGTGCAGGTTGTTTTTGTTCCTGTACATCAAAAGAAACATGCAGATTATGTGATGCTGCTGTCCAGTTGTGTTTGCATGTGTTTGTAATGTTGTACAACTCTTCAGACAACCATTCAAAATAGAAAGTTAAAAAACATGGGATACACTGGGTGAATGGTCTTAATTTTGCTCCATCACCTGGGAGCAGAGATATGGAGGGTAACAAGGGAGGAGAACTTTGCATATATATAATTGTATTTATAATGTGTAGTTATTTCAGGAGTTTTGTTTGTATTGCAACTTCACCAATACTGCTCTAAATAGAGACTTGAAACCTTGGGATATGAATGACAAACCTGCCAACCCTTGCTATTTTGCTGTAAGTCTTTAGAAAATGACCCTTAAAATACAGACTAAGCGGATAAAAGCAAAAACTATAGAAAATGATTTTTGCCAAAAAAATTTGATAATTGGTTCATCCTGTTTGATTTGGATCCAAATTTCATATTAGAATTAGTGGAGTTAGGAAACCAGACTAACATACAGCAGTACCTCGGACACTTTAAACTGCAATATTTTTTCATGCAAATCATCTGAATGATCTAACTATTGTTATAGAACTTTTTAAAAATAGCGTCCAGCAAGCAGTGCATATTGAAGACAAAAGGGAAAATAAACCTCTTAAAAAGTTTTAATAATCAGCACAGAAGCATATATGGAATATTCAGATTCTTATGAATAAAAGCTGGAAGGGACACAATTTCATTTACTGGATATCACATGTCAATTTGAGTATGTCTTAAGGTGGGAAATATTATTGCTGTCATGTGAAATGGAAAAAATTGCAAGAGTTACATTAAGTTGAGAGATAGCTGCATGCCATTGAGTTGCGTAGGGTTTATAGATAGATGATATTGATATATCCACAGATTACATTTAATAAAAATTGCTCAAACTTGTTTGTGTTATCATCCTCACAAGCCAAAGCAGAATTAAAAATAAAACTTAGATCAAGACCTCTGACCTAGAAATCAATCTCAGTGTGCTGACTGTCAGCTTGTTTAATAAAGATAACATAAAGTCAGTGTAATGAGAAAACAGAGTTTGGGATTTTCGGATTAACAACAAAACACAATCGATGGTAATGCAATACAATATTTAATATTACATGAAAATAAGAAACGAAGTATGATAGATACGTGCATATATGGGTCCGAATATTGGATGAATTAACATAATTAGCACAATCCTACTAATGCAACAAATACAAATGCAAACCCATTGACATATACGTTACCAGGACAAATAA